>JAHBCN010003670.1:72281-104669 GCA_019359885.1 Listronotus oregonensis | reverse complement strand
GATGATTTGCCTCTAAATTTAAGACAAAATCTTTGATTTCAACTCGACGGTGCTCCGGCTCATTTTGCTATAAATGTTGAACTATTTACATCAAGTATGTCCTAATCGCTGGATTGGTCGGGGTCGAGATGCTCCTGTTCCGTGGCCACCCCGTTCGCCCGACCTTACACCTTTGGATTTTTCAGTCTGGGGATGTATGAAATACTTTGTGTATATGGTTCCGATTTTACACGAGAATCATTTAAAAGAAAGAATCATTGCAGCTGGAGAGCATTTCAGGTTGAAACCAAATATTTTTCAAAGCCTTAGATTTTCTTTAATAAAGAAACAATTATAGTTTTCACTATAGACACACAAAACAATGCTCAATTTTTGATAATAGGTTTGGACGCTCGCTTACTAGAGCGGAGGTCCATCAAGAGAAAATACGTACACACCCTGCTGTATAAATGAACACTGTTGCCAAAGCTATAACAGTGGTAACAATGATTAGAATTATTTCGGTGGGAAATAGGCCAGATTCGTTCTAATAATGACAATTATTATTTTTGCTCTATAATGATAAAATTTAAACTATGTATATTTTTGCTATGAATAATTAAAATTTAATTTAAAAATATATTTATAGTTGATAATATACACGATGTTAACTATGATTTTTTAAATTATATTTTTTATTTTATGATATGGACACATAACAAGAAATGCGGGAATTATACAACAAAAATTATTATTAATTTTTATTATTGGGAATTCGAACGATCCGATTCTTTTATACAATTTAACAATACATTAGTGACTAGTTTTCTAGAGTTAAATAACTTTTATTTTTATTTGATGTCTTGCATATCGTGTTGTTGTTTTCGCGTTGTGTTTTCTCTGTAGTGGTAGTATGTGTATACAAATGAATGGAGGTCAAGACAAATAATTTAGGGTCATTATTCTATGATTTTTATTATAATAAGTAATTTAGCATTAATTTAGAAAAAATAATTTACGTTTATTTTGTTAACTTGTTAAAATGTATCTAGATGTTAAAATTAAGATATCTAATAAACGGATTCTCGGGCCGACATTTACTAAGAATACTTTTTTTACAAGAAAAGATTGGATAATTAGAATTTTTACTAGAACTTTATTATACAGGGTACAAAAAGTTTTGGTATTTTTAACACATGCAATATACTGCAGGTGGCGCTCTCTGCAGGTATAGCAAATCCGTGAACGGATTTCAATTTCTCGTTCAAAAACCCCCTCACACCAAATTTTAATTTAATATCTTATAAAACACTCGACTTACTTCAAAAAAACGATTTTATATTTCTCATTTTGACGCCCTGTATATTGAATACCGAGCGCCCAATTAAAAAATGGCATAACGAAAGTCGCATTATTTTGGTCCACCCTATATGTGACCGGCGGATTGGCCCTCTCTTTCCGGACACCCTGTATTATATATATATATATATATATATATATATATATATATATATATATATATATATATATATATATATATATATATATATATATATATATATATATATATATATATATATATATATATATATATATATATATATATATATATATATATATATATATATATATATATATATATATATATATATATATATATATATATATATATATATATATATATATATATATATATAATTTGCTAATGTGGATATATTTATATGTAGGTATATATATATTTATTTGTCTGTTCACGTGATTCTGAAGTAATGACTTGAGCTAAAATCATGAAATTTGGCACAGTGGTAGTCTTTAGCAGTGGCTAGAACCTAACGAAGCCCGTTTTTTGGATTTCGCCCCCGGGACAAAAATAGGAGCAAAAAAGTGTTTTTTTACCGTTAGCCGTACGGAAGGTGTCTTACGGAGACAGAGGCAACTTAATATTGTCTCTCGCCTGGCGGAGACAGGCTTTTCATCTAGTAACGAATAAATATTTAATAGCTTTTATGACGAAATAATGAAAATATTAAATCGACCAAAATATCCTTCTTATGGTTCCGTTCTTTGTAAGATCAAAATGTTCCCAAGAAGGCCGAACAATAAAAATACAAATAAGTATTTTTATTGTTTGGTCTTCTTAGGAACAATTTGACCTTACAAAGAACGTTTGAATTTTTTTTTACTAATTGAACACATAAAGTTGTCCTTACATTTGCCACAGCA
Source organism: Listronotus oregonensis (assembly GCA_019359885.1). Lineage (NCBI taxonomy): Eukaryota > Metazoa > Arthropoda > Insecta > Coleoptera > Curculionidae > Listronotus > Listronotus oregonensis. The sequence continues at coordinate 102,467 of JAHBCN010003670.1, read as the reverse complement.
AAGTTAATACTTATTATTGATTGGTTAAGCAAACCAAATTTTAGCTAAAATCGCCAATATTTAAAAAAATATGATCTGCTAACAAACTTTTGCATAAAATTTCAAAGATAATAATTTCTAGCGATTTACTGCCCCCATCGTGTTACATCCCATACAGAAATATGTCATTCTAGAATATTTACTTCTCAGTAGGATTCCAAAAGGAAATGGACAACAAATCATGAAAATTGCATACAGTAAAGCAGAGATAGTGACATGTAAAATAAGTTAGTTTAATCATACTCGATCTTAAATAAATTATAGTTGAAAATAATACTAAAAAAACACGCTTTTATAGCCAATCGAACGTAAAAGTAAGCAATAATTTAATTATAGTAAAAAATTAGAGTTATTATGACAGTATAGTAAATTGCATCCCACGCTTTTTACTATGTAGTTCAATTATCATAGCAAAAAAAGGTAATTTTTGTAACTAATGTTAACAGATATCTGACTGAGCCATAACTTCCGAAATAACCTGTAGATTACTAATATTAAAAATTCATTTTTTTTATGTAATTTTTTAAAACAATAATTATTAAGAAAAGGGCCTTTTTTTGTTTTTTTTATCAAACAAAAAGTACTGGCTATATCACTTTACTAATACAAACACCTACAAAATGGTTTTCGAAAAATCCTTAACCGATCATTTTTCACCGAGAACAGCCGGAAAAACGCTTAAAACATACATTTTTTGAAAAACTTGTATCTCCGTTAATTTTCAATATTTAGAGCTGATTTTTTGGGAAATGATAGTCAATACCATATACTTTAAGCTGCCGAAAGATGAAAATTGTCGCATTAATAGTTTTTATTCAATCGCACTATAAACAAATTAGGTCCTTATTTTGCAAGTGCCGTGAATATTAGGCAAATGGACCGATTTGAATTTTTAAAACGGCTTTTCAAAGTTGAGATTTAAAGTTACAAATTGTACAAATTTTCATATAAGTTTGGAGAACATTGTTAAAAATACTTGTAAACCTAGCGCGTCGAGCGAAAATTCGCGACCAAGACGTACTGTGTCGACCGTGGAGGGGGCACCCAGCAGCGAATACGCAGCCCGTCTCTCGCATCTCCTTCGCTGCCGGGTGCAAATTAACGGAGGTACGAATTTTTGAAAAAAGGTCTGTTTTAAGCGTTTTTCCGGCTTTTCTCGGTGAAAAATGCTCAGATCGGGATTTTTTAACAACCATTTTGTAAGGTTTTGAATTCTCCACAAACGGTCTTTTATGGGTAAAGTGATATTATTTGTTATATTAAAAAAAAAAAAGGCCCTCTTTTAATAAATACTATTTTTAAAAATTACCTGAAAAAAAATTGGTTGCATTTTTGATTTTAGTAATCTACAGGTTATTCTGGAAGTCATGGCGCAGTGAGATATCTGTTAACATTAATTACAAAAACAAAAAATTATAATGATTGGAGTATATGATTAAATTGTATTTTACTTTTTAGGTCCGTTTGTTATAAAAGCGTATTTTTCGTTGTTTTTTTTTAAACTACAATTTATTTTCTTATTTTTTAGTCCCAAAACAACATCAAAATTGGCGAACGCGCAAGTATTGTCAATTTGCGACGTTGCTTTTTTTTTATTTTGTTGATCCTAGTCACGGCATTAAAACTAAGTTATGAAATATTTGTATTGTCATCGGCTCTTGACCCCTATACAAGTTAATCAGACTTTGTGAAATTGGTGAAAATTAACTTGATAGATTCCGTTACATAAATACATACAGGTGAAGCTAATAAAAGCGTGGTAAAAATAATAATTTTTAAAACTCGTTAAATAGCCTATGTCAGAGGCAAATTTAAAATAGGCAATGGAGGATTAAAAGAAAACGTACGGTACGTACATATAATATTTGAATATAAGTGGATCCTTCAAATAAACGAATTTAAATTAAACATAACATTCTTTTTTGTTATTTTTCACAATTTTGAAACAATTCAATTCCAGTTTATTTTTAATTCCAATGATTTGTTTTTAATGTCAATAATGCGTGTTAATACGAAACTCAGCGTAAATAATTCATTTGGAGGTGACATTGGTCTATTAATTGATCACACACGTAGGTGTATAGGCACGAATTATTATGGTCAATTAGTTTTTTAATTTACAGGATGACTATATTGGGCTGGATAAATGTTTATTTGAAAAATAATAATAGGCGTATAGTTATATCGGGTGACTCTTATACCGTCTTTATTCCTTTTTTATTATTAATTAATTTATTTTAATGCACTTAAGTGTAAATTTTATTTCTAAATAAAATAACCCGGTTTATAAGCGAGGATTCGGAATTTATCTATAAATTCTAAAAAAGACTTTATATGATTCTAAAAGCTAGATTAAATTTAAAAAATAAAAACTTGACCACTGTAGTTTAACAAAAGACCAGGCTAGATTTTTTAAATTAAATCAAAATGATTTATGTTAAGTACAAAAAAATGTTTGTATTATTTCATGAAATGCCAACATAACTTTAGCAAAAACGACATTTTTTTAATTTTTCCCTGTATCTCTTAAACAAATTAAGTTATTAAAATTCAACCATGCCATTTTTAGTTTCTCAAAAATTAAACACATAACAACTATAATGATTTTTTAATAACCCCAGTAGTTCCGAGATTGCCCGTAAAACGCCCAATTTTGCCCATCCTGTACAATAGGTAGGTACGTACAATGTTTAAAAAACTGTTTTTATCGCCTAAGTTATTAAGATAAAGTTATTTTTTGCCAGATCCCAAACTTATTAGTATTACTACTGTTAAATGCATTTTTTTGCCGTTTTCGAGTTTTGTAACAAAAACTGAGGGTTCGCATATAAAAAGTCAAATTGATAACTAAACATATAAAACCCTTAAAAGTCAACTTCAAGGTTACTATAGGATGTTTCGTTGTTTCTGCAATTTCTATATTTAAAGTTATCTTTTAGTTGGTAGTTAGCTTTCTTTTGGTTAGTTAAAATAATTTTTAACCAGATGTACATTTAACCGTCAAATAAAAAAATTTTAATTTTAGACCCTTAATTCATTTATATTTGTACTATTAAATGCAGAATTTTCTTTGCTTTCCATTTGTGCAATAAAAACTAGGCGTACCTATTAAAAAAAAAACAATTTTATCCATTAAATATCCATCAAGAACACTTTCCAGGTCATGCCCCAGATCACCATAAAATGCCTCTTTTGATTTCATACAAATTTTTTATTTAACATTTCTTCCCATGGTACATAGTTTTCGAGATATTTGGCCGTTTTCATACTTTTTGTACACCCTGCTTATTATTTAAGGGTACGTCAACTAGACACCCACGCTGAAAAGTTATTAGGATATTTTTTTTATCTTGGGACAGTCCACGAAGGCTGATGCCTAAGTACTAACGTACCGTGGGTGTCTTTAGTGTGGTGAGAGGGAGTTTGTTCACACGGAACTTAAATTTTTGGAGATTGGGAGGAGAAGGAAAAACTTCTGCAGGCAGCAGGTTCCATAGTCTTGACACTCTAAGGATGAAAAAACGAAGAAAGCGGGAAGTTCGGGGCCTCTCTAACTGAACTGTAAAAGGATGCATAAAAGTTGCACTACGTGTTGTTCTGTTGGGAGCTGCCAGAGAAGGAATTATACTGGCCAATTCCTCTGAGCAGAAGCCTTGAAAATACCTATAGAAGAGCGACAGATCCCCTACAGCTCGACGGTGGGCAAGAAGAGGAAGCCTTTCTGTGAGCGTTGGATCATTAATAAGACGAACGGCTCCTCTTTGAATGGAGTCCAGAATGCTAAGTGTTGTAGGGGACGCCATTCCCCAGACATGAGAACAATATTCTAAGGAGGGTCTGATTTGGGATACATACAGAGTGTACAGATTGGAAGAAGAGAAATATTTTCTGGCTCGGAAGAGGAATCCAATCTTTTTGAAGCTGCCGAAGCTATGGATAAAATGTGTTTGTGCCAGTTGAGGTTATTCTCAAAAGTAACGCCGACAAGATTAAACAACTCTTTGTTCTGCAGAACTTGGCCGCTCATATGTAAGGGATGAGCATTTGCAGACTTTTTTCGCGACAGCGAACATGACTGTGTTTTCGAGGCATTAAACTGAACAAGATTTTTGGCGCCCCAATCCAAGATAAGTTTGAGGTCTTGTGAAAGAGATATCATTGACCTGCGCTTGTTTTCGAAATTAAAATTACACGGTGGCTTAAGAAATTGAATATTAGAGTGAAGGGTACTATCTTCAGCAAAACTATGAATGGGATTAATTGTGGACGAGAGAAGATCGTTAATGTGTAGAAGAAACAGCTGGGGGACCCCAGCATTAATTTGGTAGAAGCTGGAGGAATGACCATCTACACCAGAGGTTACCAAACTTATTTCATCTATCGCCCACTTTAAAAATCAGTTATTTTTTAGCGCCCCCCATTTTTTTTCACCTTAAAAATCTCAATAACAATATTAGTCTCGCCTGGAGTTTAATTAATCCTATAATCTAAACGAGACTTTTCCTATCAGAGAAAGCAATAATAATGCAACTTTACAATATAAAGAGTATCTTTTATTCAAAATTAACAATAATCAACGTTGAGTAATATTAATTTATTACTTTATTTTAATTTCAGTGAATTTTAAAATATGAAGTAGCTGAAGTTACAAATCATTCATCGCCCCTTAAATCACATCAGCGCCCTTAATTTTTTTCTGGGCTCCTTACCGCCCCCCTCTAGGCCTCCAGCGCCCACAAGGGGACCTTATCGCCCACTTTGAAAAAGACTGATCTACACTAACTGATATAGGTCGATTAGAAAGGAAACTGGAAAGCCAAGAGCAAAGCTTAGGTGGAAGACCGTAAGAAGGAAGTTTGTTAAGAAGCCCATGCCAGACCTGATCGAATGATAGCTGAACCATAATTTCGGTATCGCATCTGTGCAAAAATGACAAAGTTAGGAATAAATGTGGTAAATTTGCAAAACTACCGGCGGTGATTTTCTTTTTCACTTTTATCTAAATTTGCTATCTGCAACCAATTCCTTTTTTTTCTTGTACGGTACCCCTAATATTTCCCAAAATGGGCGTCGTTCAATTCATTCAATTCGGCTCCAAAAGAGGAGATATAACTTAATACGATTTTAATGTCCTTTAGAAAATACCTAAGTGACGATTTATTCTTGTTTCGTACACTCGCGTTCCGTACACTTCAAAAATTTTCCCCAAAATATTCTTATTTCGCACACAAAATTAATTAATTATTCGGTTGCCGACATCTTGTTTCGTACACCAAAAACCGAGGTAAGTCCCTGTCTCTGATGGTTCATAAAATATGGTAAAATGAAATAAAACTAATTTCATAACGAAATATCAAAATATTTTTTGCTTAAATATAAGATGCAGAAATATAAAATATTTATTTAAATAATAGTGATATTAAAATAATCTAATAATAAAGTATGTTTTTACTATTTACCTAAACGAACAAGTTTACTGTTTATACTTTTAGTGATTTATCACGCCTGAAATAAAATTGGGGAAAAAAGCCCCCTTAACTAACAAAAATTAACCATGATCGACCGCAACTAATGGGCTTTTGAATGTATCTAAATTATCCTTTCGTTTAAATAAGCCATTACAGAAATGCGGTCCAAACTGCAAAGTTTACTGTTCCTACTTTTAGTGCTTTATCACGTCTGAAATATAATTAACTAACCAGAACCAATCTTGACCGACCAGAAGTAACGGCTTTTGAATTTGTCTAAATTATCCCTACGTAGAAGTTATTACCAAAATTTTAATAATTTTCAATATGGTATTTATTTGGTTGGTAACTTGGGTCTTCATAATGAAAAAAAAAAAAGAATCATAAAAAAATAAATAATTCAGTGTACGAAACGAGAATATTTTAGGTGAATTTCTAAAGTGTACGAAACCAGAAAACTCCCCTAATTTGGCCTGATGTGCAATAAAACCTTGGAATTCGGACTAGTTAGAATATGGGTGTTACCCAAGGGTAATAAACTTAACAGGAGTGCTCGATCCCATTTAAGCCTATATACAGCAATTTAAATGTCAATTCGGTATTTGTGACGTAATCCGTTTGCCTGTTTGTTTTGTTTACAAGTGGTATAAAGTCTTAATTTTTTAAAATGTTATACATTACAGTTCTAATAGTAAGTTCATATCCAAAATAGTTTTTTAAAGTTGAATATTTATCAAACATTAATAAAATAAATCTACTTTCTGGGCAAAATGGGCAAACGGATGACGTCCAAACATAACCTATATCTGCGGACAAATAGTAACAATCGAGCACTCCTTACCACCCTTGGGTGTTACCTACAAAGTTAATTGCAGTAAATATCCATGCAGGTAATATTAAGGGAATTTAGTTGAATTTTGTGATTCAACTAGTACGTTTAATTTGAGATGAAATTGAGAAAATTTGTTTTGCTGAATTAAGAGAAATTTATAGTCAACGGGGTAAAATACTAGAACACTACTGGTATTAAATCAGCTTAAATTTAAAGAGCACAATTGAAAATCCTCATTGGGAGAAACAAACTGGAGGTGTCCTAAAGATACGTCTATTACTCACTTAAGAACTTTTGGAGATTTTCTTTATGGAGTATTAACTTATTCGAATCAACAGAATAGGCTATTTGACAGGTTTTAAAATCCATTTTATATTATGTAGTAGAGTTTAAGGAACCCAGTAGAAGTTTTTTTTTATTCTGGTACATATTTGCTGAAAAACATCAAATTTAAAATTAAATATTTAAATAGCATGCCACAATGCTACTTTGACAATATGGCGCTGCAATGGGATCGGTGACGTCACTTGCCCGTATTCTGATATGTGACATATCATCCACATACATTTGTTGCAAACAAAAAACGAAAGTGCGATTAGATTTACATTTTATCAGTGATTTATGTAACAAAAGAAGTTACAAATGGTGTGCAGTTCCAAGATGTACAAATACGTTGTTAAAACTCCGGAAAAACTATTTGTAAGTGTTCCAAAGAATTTCGAAGTGCGCTGAAAGTGGTTGCAACTTTTTCGGAGGGATCCTAAAGACATAGCAAGTAGTACAAATATTTTCTTCTGTGGAGAGCATTTCGATGTAAGTGAACATAATATTTATATTTTGTAATAATTAATTACATTCAGAATGTAAATATTTTCGTTATTGATTTGAGGTTATAATACAATTTATTCACAATCAGAGAAAAGAAAATGAAAAATTCTGAAGCCAATTTGCATTACATATTTATTTACAGTATAATTATTTGTAAAAACCAGAGTGATAATTATTATAGAAACCTTTAAAACAATAATTATTACGACATTTTACGTAACATATAAATGCCGATTTTTGACAATTACACGGGGTTTGTAAAGTATCCATTGAAAAACATACCTACAACTTTTACAGTTACTTAATTAAAAAATTAAATATAAATAAATTTGAGAATTATTTTAAAGATTAATAAATTTAAAAAAAGGTATAAAGTAGAATCGAACCTGGATACTCCGGGATAGAAGTCTCCCATTTCCAATTTCATAATGCTTTTATTACTTTAAAATATTTACAATTTTTACTTATAAACTACGTATATACAATTCAAAAAGAATGTATCGTTGTGCTCTCCCTTATACCTTTTTAGGTTTTGGTAGAGAGAATGCCGGCCAGTGGATACTGGGCGGGGCAAGACGGAGCCCGGTGTTCAGCTCCTACCGGTAGTGACCATTCAAGAGCTCTTTAATTGCATATTACAAATGTTTAAAAATATATGTTTTTATGATCCATACTGTTATTTTATTTATTTGTTTTCGCAGGAAAAAAATCCTAAAAAACCTTTTGAACCAATGGTTAGAAGTCTCGAACGCTACCGCTGAGCCACATGGCTGTATTTTATAATTTAATGTATAATCTGACCATGATTGCGTTGACTTGGGGCCTGTTTCTGCTGTCTGCTTTTACCAAATCGTTGTCCATGGTAAAAGTACTTGACATAATTTGTAAAATATTGCAAATAAATCCCACAAAACCAATGGCTAATATAGGAAAATCTTAATAAAACAGTTTCGAAAGCTAATATATCACGAGTAGGCGCAAGTAGGCAAACGAGGATTTACAAGCAGGTGACGTCATCATAAACTAGACCTTTGTGTCACGTGACAAACTTTTAAAAAATGCATTTTTATTTACGTATTTTGAAATAAATTAATTATTATTTTCATCTTACGTTAATAAGTAACCATTTTTAAACTCTTAATTTATACTGATAACAGTAATTGACACTTTCTTCTCCGCATTGTCAAATAGCCTATTCATACGAAACTAAGCAAAAAAATGTAATAGTATGTTCTAGTTAGTTTCATTCATCATTTTGTAAAAGTTTGTTATTTTGTTTGTCTTATTTCGTTTTTCTTGTAGATAATGTAACGTTGGATAACTTCTTTGAATCAATAGAATTCACACGGACCTGGACTTAGTACTGCTCTGGATAGTTTTCGTTAGTTTCATTCATCATTCTTATAAGTAGGTTTTATTTGTTTTATTAGGTTTTTCTTGTAGATAAAGAAGAGCTACATATGCTTAATAAAAGTGTAAATTAAAATTTACTTGCTTTTTATTTTTCGTCAAAATTAATGAACTTCTTTATAATATTATAATCTTTAAAAATAGACACAAATTACTTTAATATTAAATAGTTTTTAACTTTGTAATCTTTGTTATCTGCAAAACGGGGTCAAGGAAGCCAAATAACAAAATATATATATTTTGATAGCGTTAAACGTAACACACTTATGTTTAAATATCTATCAATGGAATGTGGATTCTGTCATTAAACATATTAGGGAGTTTATGCTAACTAATATTTCATAAAACCTAAGTCAAACTATTTTTAAAATCTATACAAAAAGTTATTTTATTAAAGTTAGTTAATGTGGTTTTAAATAACAATTGTATCAGCATCAAAATTATTAAACAAATAACGCTAAACATTGCTTAAGCAATCTAATGCCAAATCTTGAAAAGTGTTTGTTTCCGCCCAAACTTAAGAACTACAAAATCTTCTAGTTACCCTAGTCTACTCTACTAGACTTATAGCTTAAAATACTTCTATGTCCAAAATAATTTTATTAGTTCTTTTCTTAAATATTAAGAAAAAGTAATTCTTTATATAACTGATGACTGCAGAGCCATTTATGGCCCTATCTCAAATAGTTTCTCAGGTTTTGCCAGAGTCCTGAGGAGGGCATCATCATGTAGAGGATACCCCAATCAAAATATGTAGGTATAGAGAACTGGTGTTTGCATCGTGTTTTTTACTGAAACCCAAATAAGTTTTAAAACACCAACTAACCACCCCCAGGTTACGATCTCATTTCATACTTTTTCCCTATGGCGGCGTATGTCCGTGCGTTCGCAACGAGCTGGCTTGTGTTAGAGTTTCTAACTTCGAATCAGGTAGAGCCTAATATTCTTTTGCTTAAACTTACCTTTAGATTTTCTACCAAATTTATCTGCTGTATATACTGGTCCCCACCTGACAATTTACATACTGAATTCTTTGATCTCCTTTCAATAAAGATTGACACTATTATTTCTTAGTTTCCATTGGCCAAAGTAATCATCTTTGAGGATTTAATTGTTCACAATAAGGACTGGTTTCTACAAAAACTAACAATCATGCATTCTACATACTTTCCTAGGGTTTCCACTTATAATTCAAACCCATAGATCTTTTTCTTACTTCCTAAACTATACCAAGTTTGAGTACCTGCTTTTCTTGGTCTCTTAGATCAAAGCTTGGTCATGGTATTATACCCTACAGATTTTGAGACAGTTAAATGCATACCGCCACACACCGTCTGGCATTACAACTCGACCGACTGGGGTGGTCCTGTACCTATCCTTAGAATCTTATCTGCTTTTCACTCCTGATCCTGTCTGATTTTGTAAACAATTTACCGAAATAATTCAACTGTGCATCGAAATCTATATTCCCCATACCAGGAAGAACCCTAAACCTTTAAATTACAAACCGTGGTTTTTTAAATCCTGTGATAGTAATAAAAATTACGTATTATAATTTTATTAGCTATTAATAAATAATATTTACAATCTTTTTAAATATATTAGAAAGTTTATACTGACGAAAATTGTAGGTCCGCTAAAATGTAAAGTATAAGACGCTTAAGTTAGAAATTGGGTAATTCCGTACGATACCAAAGTCGGTGCTATATTGCAATTTGAGGAACAATTTAGGATGGAATAATAACCTTTTTTGGTAATGTCTTTCCTTTACTTGCTAATGATTTCCTTAATATCTGGAAAATCAGGATTTATTATTGCAGGGTGCAAATTTTGTAATTTAGCCGTAGTTATACGATCATGTGATAACTAGAAAATTTCTGAAATGTTATGTTTCTACAGCTTTGCTACATATTACACAAGTAGTTTAACATGATTTACTTCTTACATTTTAATAATAAAGGAAATGTAATGTTATTAAACTACTAACTTAAGCTCCGGAGCGAAACTGGAGTTTTTGCCAGTATAAACTCCAAGCCAAGTCTCCGTTGGCCGTTCCGACGCCGGCCATTTCGACGTGGCAGTTTATTGCAAGTCAGACAGGTACCTGGTATAATAAAAATTATATTTGTAAATTATAATATTTTTTTCCTGTCCAAATTAATATCCAAATAAAATTTATTTTAGTTGTTTAGATATTGTTATTATCATAATATTATTAGTATTACATATTATAAATTAAAATAAAGTGTTAACATGTGATAATTGTGTGCTACTCCTCTTAGAAATTTCTAAAATATTCTGATTAACATCGAAATTTGCGGCAAGCCGTAAAAAGCAATCATACCCGTATTTTTTTTTTTAATTTTAATGGTGGAGGATTACCTGCCACAAGTTGCTCAAAGTACACATCTTGATCTTTATGCACCTGGTGCAAACCATCTATATTTTTGTGTCCGGTATCCTTGATCCAGTAATCTCTGGTAAAGGTTTCACATCCTTTGGGAGAATAAACCTGGTCGCCTAGTATTTCCTCTTCTGTTCATACGTCTGATATAGTCATCCTCTGCTGTTTGATAGGACCAAATGCCAGTGATATTACCATTCTGCAATTAAAAGCAAATTGTGAATCAGCATTATACTCTCTCCCATAGAAGCCACTTGTTTCTTCCCATTCTATGCCAAATGGAACCTGAAACTATCTGTTCGAAAACGCAATAAATTGGGGTGCAAGTTTGAAATAATTTATTGATTAATTTAAATATACAGATGGATGGAGTCCCTTATGTTTTTTTGGTTAGAACTGTGTATACTTGCGAAAATAGAGATGGTGCTATCGCAAATGTGCCGTCAGCATACCACACGATTGAGGTCAGCAGATGTTGAAGCCACGGTTCTCTCCCGAAAATCAATTCTATGTAATCCTGTGTCATTTATCTGCTAATAGATTTTTTTTTCCATTCCATCTTGTACCCCATAAAGTCGATAGGACTCAGGAACTACTAATTCCTCAAGAGTTGTAGGATTTGGCGGCACAGCAAATATGAAATTGCGTTTTCGTCGTTGACTTATGTATGTCAGGTACTCGTTGATTAACTATATTGTCCCTTTGTATGTTTCTATGTAGCGTTTATTTATTTTCGAAATAACTTATGCCCACCTCCATAGCAAATGAACGTTCAGTTTCCTGATGAGTTTACTATCCCTTATATTTATTCTTGCCTTGTACCTTTATTTTCTCTCACCCCTTCAAAATTTTGGAGTTTGATTGTTTCTACTAACGGTGTCACAAACATATATAAAACCATCCGTAGGAAATTTTTCTTTTCCCTTATCGACAAAATTTTTGGTTACATTATTTAAAAATTCTTCATATATTTGTCATGCAGTATTACAAGACATTATAGTTATTTAAGTATTAAGGGCGGTACTACATTTAACGCACAAAGAACTTATTACGTTTTATGCACCATTAGACGCTCTCAGTTCAAAAATAAATTATTTTAAAATGGCATTCATTTCACATTATTTTCAAAAATAAACAGTTTTTCTTCGTATAACATTCTTAAAGTTGGCTGGACTCATGCTAGACTAAGTACCAAAACCATCCTAAATTGGGCATGATTGTTTAAGCTGATGTCCAATTAACTTACCGCCTTAGCGGTAAATTTAACTTACTACCCGGAAATGTGGGCGGTAAGTTAAATTTACCGCCCGATTGTGCATAAAATCAACTTTTAACCTGATATCTCCACTTATAAAGCTGTACCTGCTTATTAATTTTAGTTGTCATTACCCCCACGCCAAAATGTACGTAGCCGAAATGGCGTCCAAATGGCGGCTCTTTAATTTTACTACGCCCAAACGGCAACGTCAACTCCCCCTAATATGTTTTAAAAAATTGCAAATATTTATTCAATAATAGCTGATAAAATAAGACTATGTAACTTTTTTTACTATCAAAAAATTATTTACTTTTCATATTTGGCTTCCTTGACCCTGAGCTAAGATAACACGGATTATAAATTTAGGTATTGCTAGTAAGTATTTATGTGTCAAAAATAATATTTTACTAACTATTTTAAATATGAAATGGCATGGCTATAATTATTTATAATTTATGAATCTTTTGTGCGAAAGAAATATAATTAAGACATAATAAATCTTAATATAGAACATCAAAACTGATTTGGGTTTAAATAAAGTATACTCGTAATATTAACAACATATTACCTAGTATCGATATTATTAAATTATAAGAGAACTAGCCATAACACATTTTATATCATAACAAATTAACAATGCTACAAATATAAAATATAGTGGTCTGTTGATTTATATGTCAATACAACCACACACACACATACTCTACAAAGAAGTTTTTGAGCTAAGGCCCTTAAAATCAATTTATCAAATGGAAAGGTAAACTCTACAAAGAAGTTTTTGAGCTAAGGCGCTTAAAATCAGTTTATCAAATGGAGAGGTAAGCTGACCTACTAAAATAAAAGCTGTATTTTTGCAGTCTAGGGGCTGTGAAACCTTAAAACCTGAACCAATCTTACAACGTTTGTTTTTTTGCTATGTCATATTTTGCTCATGCAAGAAAATATTGAAACAAAACATATACTTTACCCAACTGTTGTGGTTGATCCCCTGCTGCAGCGACAGATCGAACTCTTCTCTGACCAACACCATCTGATGATCGGACCGCATAACCATCTTTAATGGAAGCGGGAAAAGGTGGCACAGGCGCTGTAGCCCTTATAGATTCAGCAAGAACTCTAGTAAAAGCATCTTCAATTGGTATAATATCTGTTTCTTTAGTGACATATATTTTATTAAAAATTATATTTTTTGCGTCTTCAACATCTAACATTGGATATTCCGATTTTCGAATGCGAGACGCTCCCGCTTTGACCTGAACCTAAAAAAAATATTAAATTGGTATGTATTTTATTAAAACAAAGATAAACATTTCTCTGGTTACAGACGCAAGAAAAAAAAATTAAAGATCCTGGTAGTCGTACCTACTAAGTTTGATTGACTTAAAATTACAAAGCATCCAAATAAAAGAAAAACTCCAGGGCCAACCAAGATGGTTACACCGTGTTTGATTCTTATTAGAAATGGTTACACCGCTATAGACCGCAGACACCTTTGACAGTGAAAAAGCAACTGTAAATACAACAAAGTAGAACCTAAAGGCACCAGCGCCATTCCGTGAAGAAACCTTAAAACAATCAGCCCTAGCTCCGATAGGTTCAATATGTTAATGTACACCATCTAGGTGTATCAGGCAAACATATTTAAAAATTGCTTACAACGATACGCACAGTGAAAATTGACCTCCCATTATTCTACGGATGTGTAAAATTCAAAGAAGTTTTGTCAATTTCAGGGAGGCGACATCCAACAAAGACTGAAACATGTGAATTCAAAAACAAAAAGCGGTGTTTCTTTTACCCCAATTGTAGTACAATAAATGAATAGATAGATAGATAGATAGATATACATTTATTTGACAACGTTACATTTACATGTTTGTTGCAGGTCACAAAAGTCACCAAAGTAATCATAAATAAAATTTAAAGGTATAAGATAGAAAACGCATTATTACAAACGTGATAAATAAAATATGATCAATAGACAATACAAAAATATTTAAAATGGAAGACAAAAATGGAAGATTTTGGCATTTATAAACCTATTTGCCTTTAATTCAGGATATAAGGGATTTTATAAATTTATAATCTTAGGTCCAAATTTGGAAATTTAAAATGGTGTATTCAAAAGGGCAAATTTTTACATTTATAAACCGATTTGTTTTAAATTGGAAAAATAAGGAATCAATTCCTTTTGAAACCGGATCCTTTTAAAAAGGAATCGATTCTGAGCCAGTGTAAAATTATATAATGAATCCGGATCACGGATCCTATTTTTCTAAAGTAATCGATTCCAGCCTTCGGATCTTTTAAAAGAAATCGATTTCTGGATTCGATTTCAAGAGGATTTGATTCCTACCCAGCTCTCATTTTTAAGCCATTCTGTAGCAAAATTGGAAAATTTAAAATTTTTTTTTATATTCCATAACTCTTATTTTACCTTAAATTTTGTAATTTAATAAATGGGCCACTTATTCCCTTTAATATATTTTCGAAAACTGTACTCAATTATTAATTTTTTCTCGCTGCAATCGTAACTGTTTCGTAAAACTATTAATAGGTAACGCCAACGTGTGCCAAAATAATTTATTGTACATATTTTAAAATATAATATCGTGTCTTAATTAAGGTAATTATATATTTGTCATTAGTAAGCGCGAGAAACATAATTATAACTCCCGTTTGTTTACCAAAATCATCAATATAATTGCTACAATAAAACTGCTCATTACGGTTAATTTTAAATAGATAGCAAAGTACCTAATTAAAAGTAAAATAAATATTGTTAGAATTTTTAAAATGTTTAATGCTCTTGTTTTTTAAAGTTAGTACGTTCTTTTTTGAACGTGTAATACTATGTGGGTGACATCAATATATTATTTAAGTAGAAAAGGGGTTATTATCTATAAAGTATAAGTGATAAGATGTTTAAATATTGGTAATTTAACCAGCATTTCCAAGTTAAAATATTAGCAGGGCAATTTAATTTTTTTTATTTATAAAGTGCCATTTAGTCAATTTTTGTTTTTCATTCACTTTAAACCCTATAATAAACCAGAAACAGATACATTTTTGCGCCTAAAATGAGACCCTGTCACATATTTTTTTTTATTGACTAAAAATAACCCTATTGCCTAAATAACCCTTTTTACTACGAAACTTTATAATAGAACCAGCTGCAAAACCCGACGTTGCCCGGGTCGAAATACAGTAAAATCAATCTATCTATCTTATATTTATAAACAAATCTTTGTATCATTAAACGTACGTTGTATATAAGTACATACGAAATTGATTTGTCAATTAACTCATTTAAATAATGATTAGTTAAGTAATTTTGAATTTTTGTTGATCATTATAGACATTTTTAGAACTTTCTAGATCATTCCAGAAGCTTTCTTAAACATTCTAGATTGATTACAATAATTGCACACATTTTGGAACTTTCTGGATCATTTCAGAAATTTTTAGAATTTTCTAGCAGTTCATATGAGTTATAAAATAAATTATTATATTATATATATATATATATATTATATATATATATATATATATATATATATATATATATATATATATATATATATATATATATATATATATATCTATGACCTTCAGGTACATAACGGACTCCCCTGGAAATCGTTTTTGTTTAAATAACTTTTAAAATACTAGGCGTAATTTAATATTTTTTGATATAATGGTTACTGGATAAGTATTCTTAAAATGAACCCATTAAATCATATTTGGTTTATTTTGTTTTCCTGCTCTGACACAATGAAAGCCATTTTTTAACACCCTGTATGATAAAGGCTCAACAATATTATATTTGGATAGCTTTAACCTTAAACCGAAAAAAAGGTCTTCTTGACTGACATCGATCAACTATTTACAAGAAATAAAATCTTATGGTTGGTAAAGTTTTTTAAATTATACAGGGTATTTTCTAATTGTATGTCAATATTTGGGTAATCAATTTTTGGGTCCATTTTAGGAAGAAAACTTCATATAAATGTATGTCCTAAACGTTTTAACTTTTGAGATACAGGATGGTAAAATTTTCAAAAATAAATCATTTATTATTAATATCTGTAATACCACTTTGGAAATTTTAATGAAATTTGGCATAGATGTACTATGAATCAAGAAGCATTTTTTATTGTACCACATTTTTTTTTATTTCCACCAGTGGCGTTCGTACAGAACTTGACCTGTCTATTTTGGCAAGTAAAAAAAAAGGTACACTAAAAAATGCTTCTTGATACATACTACATGTATGCCAAAGTTCTATAAAATGTCTAAAGTGGTATTATAGATATTAATAATAAATTATTTATTTTTAAAATTTTTACCACCCCGTATCTCAAAAGTTAAGACATACGTTGATATGAAGTTTTCTTCTTAAAATGGATCCAAAAATTGCCTCCTTAAATATTGACGTACAATTAGGAAACACCCTGTATAATGTAAAAAAAAGATTCCAAACATATTATTTTAATTCTCGTAAACAGTTGATTTTATCAAGGTCAATTAGGAATACCTTTTTTTAGTTTAAGGTTAAGCTATCCAAAAATAATAATGTTGAGCCTTTATTATACAGAGTGTTAAAAAAGTTGGTATTATTGTGCCAGAGCTAGTCCGTCCCTGGCAAACTAAATAAGCCAAATATGATTTAATGGGTTTATTTTAAGAAGAATTATCTAATAACCATCAATCTAGTATGTTAAAAGTTATTTAAAAAAAACGATTTTCAGGGTCGTCCGTTATGTACTTGTATCTCCGTGAAGGGTCTATTGGAACTTGTCATAATATTTTGGGACTTTCTATTAGAGATAGTTCCCATATTATGAGACACCTTGTATATATATATATATATATATATATATATATATATATATATATATATATATATATATATATATATATATATATATATATATATATATATATATATATATATATATATATATATATATATATATATATATATATATATATATATATATATATATATATATATATATATATATATATAATTTAAATGGTCGATCTCATATATGAAAAAAATGTCGAATTTTGTTCGTCGGACCCCTACAAAACGATTCCTCTTCCAGATATTGAGATAGCAAATTGGTGAACTCGTTAACGAGTAACATCCCATCGTCTCAAGTTTGAAAAAATTAAAATTTTGGCCAAGAGCTGACCATTGGAGCCATAACTCAGAATGGTAAATAATAAAAACACGCTTAATATCTTAAAGAAAGCTAATTTTGTTCTTCAAAATTTATATTCTATACATAATTATTGTATATTTTAAGTCAAACGAGTTACAACAGCCTTGCTTAAAACGTGACCTGGTACACTAGGACCCATATATATTTTGTTATTAAGTGATAATTTTTGCTTTTTTGTATATTTTGAGTTTTAAGTATATATATATATATATATATATATATATATATATATATATATATATATACTATATATATGATATATATATATATATATATATATATATATATATATAAAAAAAAAGTAACTATAGTCTAATAGCTTTTATTTAAAATTTTAAAGAATCGGTTATAATACATAAAACACCAGAATCAGACGTAGTACCCTGAGTTGATATTTTACATAGTTATCTAATCTATTCTAGAGCTTTTGTTAAAGTAGTTTTTGAAGCAATTATGCTCGGCATTTACTTACTAACTTGCAGGACTGATATGCTTTTGTTCTTCATCTTTTGTAAAAGGTTGTTACAAGTCGGTTATTAATAATTTACACCAACGCTCTGTACCATATCATTAACTACTTTTAATGTTTTGACAATTTTTAATCCTTCTAATGTCAGAGAGTGAAAGTGAAACTGTGGTTCCAGCAAAAACTAATTCTAAACGAAAGAGAGGTATTCGTAACCCGGAAAAATATAAAGTAAATAAAATTAAAAAGGCAAAAATTCATGGTATTGGATACGTTAATTACAAAGGAAATATGGTTGCAGGACGCAAGCAGGGATTACCGTGCTCGTAAGTTTGATTTAAGTCTGAGAAATTTCTCAAAAAACAAAATGTATAGCCATTACAAAATAGGGTTGTCTAAGCAAGTTTAGTGTCTTAAAAATATAACAGTGTAACTCTTGGTATATTTAAAAATCATGAAACTAAACTTATTTTGAATTTTGTAGGTGCAGATTGAAATGTTTTGAAAAATTATCAGAAGAGGACAAAATTGACATTTTAGAGAGAGGGTTAAAGTTTTCCAACAAAAATGAACAAGATCTTTTTTATCAGTCGTTAATAGAAGCACAAGCAGTTAAAAATAAGAGGTCTAGATTGAAATCCAATTGTACACAAAGCGAGGAAGAGTTTTGCAAGCCCAAACACTCCGTTGAACATAAAAGTTCTTTCAAATTCTTTGTTTTGCTTCGGGAAAGAAAAATCCATGTTTGCAAAAAGGCCTTTCTAAGTTTGTATGCCATTGGCGAGAAGAAAGTTAGAAGACTGGAACAGCTACTTATGAAAGGTAAATCTCCTAGAGACTTAAGAGGACAACAGCAGAACCGTAAGACGTTTCCACAAGATTATACCAATCAAATCAAAGAACACATCCAGTCATTCCCATTAAAAACAAGTAATTACTCCAGTTCTGAAATAAAATATTTAGATGCAAAGTTAGATATAAAAAAATGTACAGTTTGTTTCAAAAGCGATTTAATGAAAGTGGCGTAAAGTATAGCTTTTACTACAAAATTGTTTAAAGAACATTTTAATTATAGATTTGGAAGACCCCAGATTGATACCTGTTGTGAATGTGAACAGCTCAATATTCGCATAAAAAACCCACAGCTTAATGAGACAGCAAAACATAAAAGGCGGAGCAACAAATTTTATTCATCGCTTCGCAATACCACGAATTATTGTGCAAAGTATGATAATGCCATACTGCTATGTTTTGATTACATGGCAAACATATCATTGTCCACGATTCCTGTTCAGGAAATTTATTATCTTAGGCAACTATCACTGTATCCATTTGGAATACATAATAGTAATAATACTACAAACTTTTTCTTGTATCACCAAGGCATTGCTGGAAAGGGTAGTAATGAAGTTTGTTCTTTTATATTAAAATACATTCATCATAACGTACCAGCGAATATTGATGAACTTTACCTGTATAGTGACAACTGTACAGGCCAAAATAAAAATCATTGACAGATACTGATGGAAGGTTTTAAAAAATTGTGTTCAGACTTCCAGTACGGGGACATTTGTATTTGCTCTGTGACAGAGACTTTGGTCTTGTCAAAAGAAATTTAAGTAAACATGACCGATACTATACAGTGAAAGAAATAACAGAGATTATACTATCATCTACAAAACATCAAAAGTTCACTGTGGACCTAACTGAAACAGGTGATATTTTTGATTTTCAGAGTTGGTGGCCCAAATTTTATAAAAAAAGTACTGTCTCTGAAGAAAGTAAAAATCAAAGTAAAGGAAAAAAGGAATATTTCACTGTGTCCTCCTACCACCAGTTTACTTTCCAAGAATCCAAGAAAGGGATAGTCGTCGTTTCGGATTTCATTGATGGAGCCGTCACCAAAACCTTCAAACTGGCTAATGACATGAATCATGCCGGAAAACTATGCATTTCTTCACCAACAAAAAAAGCCTATGAAACAAAATTGCCCATTAGAAAAGAGAAAATAAACGATTTAAAGAAACTAGTGCAGTACATCCCAAAAGAACACTTGTGGTTCTACAATGAACTTACTGGATGGCCGACATCACAAAAAGATGACAGCAACAGTACCTAGTTGTTAAGTTCAGAATTATGCTATAAGTTCTTCACACTCCCCTAATGTTTTGTGTATAACATATTATTAATAAATTAATAAAAATAATCAACAAACCAATGTTAATTTGTCTAGTAAAAACTATTTTCCAGGCTAGAAACCCTTTTGTTTTTGAAAGGCCTTTTGTCTGTGCTTTTGATTCTTTTGTCAAAAATACAAAATGACAAAAAAAAGTGGAACAACACTTATTACTTTCAGTTTTAGCGTCCTAAGCCTTGTCAAAAAAGTTGGAGCAATAAAAAAAAATATTTAGAAAAATAAACAGTTTTTTTTAATTTTCCAAAAGTTTACTTTTTGCGACATGAGCCCTTTCATAATTAATTGATTCATATTATATAATAATGAGTTTGTTTTAAAAATATTTTACTTTTGAGTGTGCTCTTACAATATTTTACGCGTTACCCAATACCTTGTGCATTAAAATTTGGCAAAAATTGAAAAGAAAAGGAAAGTTATAATTCTTAAAATAGTGCAACTACATTAGCAAAAGCTAATGTGCCCATATTAAGTACGTATTTACCCAAGTCAAACACAAGAAAAGCATTTAAAAGGATTTACCAAAAGGTACTTTGTTATTAAAAAAATTGTTTAATCCATATAATGATTACTCCTTCTAGTTTAGAAAGATTTTTAAACCGGTATACAAAAGAGTGGAACTAAATGTGAATAAAAAAAATCAATAGCGCCATGCAAAAGTTTTAATGAGTAAGAAGAATTTTTCTTTCGCTTGTATTTTATTTAAGAAGAAAACTTGAAACACTTTTTGCTTACTTAATGTTTTCATTAATTCAGGATAAACGTATTACAAAATATACTTCTTAAAATATCCTTTTAGAATTATGTTGATTAATGTATTTAAAACTATATCTATATTTTATTTTATTATTGTTGGACGGCAGCTGCTGGTGATACTGGTTGATTATTTTTTTTTGAATAAAATGATATAAATAACATATTTAATTAATTCGAAAATACTATCTTAAAATAAGATATCGCTCTTAGTTTTAGAGCCACACGGCTTTACCATCAGAAAGAAATTACAATATTTTTAAATTTAAACTGACAATCAACTTACCTTACTTTCTCCAGATACCGACATGTCTTTATCCTTTGAATTTTGAATTTGCTCATGATCTTTTTTGACCATAATTTCGTTTTCTTTAAGAAGGGCAACTGCATGTGGAAGTGAATTTTTTATAAATCCAAAACACTCAAGTGCAGCCTTGACACTTCCAGGGAAATTTATTATCACTGTTTTATTTTTTATTCCGCAAATAGCTCTAGATAACATGCCATATCTGTAACAGCTAAAAAAAAATCATGTTTTAGCCTAATGACTAAGGCATGCGCATCACCTAAATGGCCTCGTCGCACTGTGTTACGAAGAGAGACTGTGCCTCCCAAAGTACTCTACGGCTCATATAGTTGAACCGTTCAGGCTTACTTGTCTTTAAACTTTAATTTTTATGAAAAAAAAACGAATGTTCAGAGCAAAAATAATCATAGGATGCGCAAAATTAGGTTTTGGCTTACTGTTTTTGCTCAAAATCCTTCTCTTGTTAAGCTTTACAAGACCATTTACGTGAAAATGAGGGGTAACGTAATATTTCCCCCAAAAAACTATAATGTTCCGAAATTTTCCTCGCAAAATGGACTTTTACTCATAAAAGGTGCAGGAAAAATCTGATTCAACAAAAAATTGTATAGATTCATTTAAGTATTTATAACCGTTTCTAGAATTTTTAGACACATTTTCAGCTCTCTGGAAATGACAAAAAAAAAATTGAATCTTATACAAAAATTCTGAAAAAATTTACATATATTCTTAAATGGTTCTAAATACTTTTTGTGCAAAAATCTTGGTCTATACAAGCGACCATTTTTGACATAATGAGGATTTATCAATAAATAATGGACCAACAGAATATGACGATGAAGTAGTAGAAGGCTTTTACGAAGATATATCTGTGGTTACGCCGCAGGACAAAGTGCATTACACTTTACTCATGGGAGACGTTATGAACTCGTTCTTCCAAAAAGCACCCCAGCGAAAATGGACCTGGATAAGCTCCGATGGCACAACAAAAAATTTTTGATAAAAAAAAATGTTGTCCAAAATGTTACCACCCTAAACAAGTTCTCTGTAGGCAGTGACCATCGGCTAGTTAGAGCAAGAATAAAGATAAATGTTAGGGCGGAAAGAGCAAAAATGCTTTCTGCCTCCTCAGGCAAAAATTGGACATCTATCAAAGATCAAGAGGCATACTAAAGAGAATAACTTCAAATGTTAAGAGCTTGGAAAATCTAAAGGGGAAGGAAATCAGCGTAGATGATCTAAACAGACAAATAAGTCATATTTTAAAGGAGGCTAAAGAAAGGCACAGCGAAAGGGTTAGAGCCAAAGAAGAAAAAGTAAGCCAAAATACAAGGAAACTAATGAGGAAGAGAATAGAGATGCGAGAGAAACACACGGCAAATTCCCTATCCTGAGACAAATCAAAACAATAAAAATTTGAAGGTGCTACGAAGAAAACTTAGCGAAGGTACAGGAAACATTTGCAAACTGCATGATAAAAATGGGACAACAAAAACCAATAGACAGGACAATCTTGACATTGCAAAAGACTTTTAAAAAGAGCTTTATAAAAAAGATCAGGAACTTCTTAAACCAAGGCAGATACCGGAAATTCCAAATGTAGGATCTGAAGATATCCCTGAAATAACAGTGTATGAAATAAAAGCTTGCCTCTCTGAAATAAAAAACAATAAATTACCTGGAGACGACGATATGGTTATCGAATCAATTAAAGAAGGAGGCGATGCTTCAACACGCATACTTCAAAAATTCTTTAGCGCATGTCTTTTGAAAGGTACAACTCCCTCTCAGTGGCACAATGCAGTAAATGTTCTTATGCATAAGAAGGGTGATATTGCCGATTTTAACCCATCTGTACAAGCTATTTATAAAAATCATATTAAAGAGACTCACAAATAAACTGGACAGCTACCAACCGCGCGCCCTGGCTGGATTCCGTGGAGGTTTTGGTACAAACGATCACTTGTAGGTTATAAAACTCCAATAGAGAAATGTGTGGAATATAACAAGCCATTTATACTTATATTCGTACACTACGAGAAAGCGTTTAATACCATAGACCAAAACCGAATGCTCTAAGCTCGATACACCGCAATAATTGAAAATGTGTATAAAACAGCAACTGCATGTGTACGACTTCATGAGGATACAAACAAATTTAAAACAGAACGCGGTGTCCGGCAGGGTGACCCGATATCGCCAAAGTTAATCACGACTTTGCTGGAATACGTGTGTAAACAAATAAACTGGGACAACAGGAAAAAACATAAATGGAGAGATCTAAATTATTTAAAATTTGCAGACGATATTGTTTTAATATCAGACAGCATTGACAAAGCCACGCAAATGTTGGAAAGACCTCAAAAATGGCTGGATTGAAGATAAATATTTCGAAGTCCCAATTTATGACCAACCCTGTGGCAAATTCCCAGGATAGGCGGTGATATTGAACAGGTGACTTCATATAAATATCTCGGTAATGAACCCCGTATAAACCGAGACAAGTAACGCAGCGTGCTATGGAGAGGTAAGTGTTGGGCGTCAGTCTTGGGGATCGAATCCCAAACAATAAAGTAAGGAGAAGGTTAGGTGTTGTGGATGCCATAAGAATCACTACATTGAAATGGAACTGGGCTGGACACATCGCAAGAAGGACAGATAATCGATAGTCCAGAAGAATCTTTGAATGGAGACCGAGAAATGAGGCCTACCGAAGTAGAGGACGTCTGCCAACAAAATGAACGGATGATATAAAACGCATCACACCGAACTTGATGCAGTCGGCGCAGTGCCGCTATGAGCGAAACAGATTACGAGAGGCTTATGTTTAGCAGTGGACGCAATTGGGCTTATGATGATGATGATGGTGATGATGATGAATGGACCAATATTTTAGAAAAAGTGTCAGCTTTGGAAAAAAAATTATAGATCAAAAAGTCTAATAAATACCAGAGGACCTGTCTTTCTTACTTAAAAACTCTTACTTTTAATTAGCTTTCATTAAACCAACAAAATTTATCCAAGAAAAAAGTAGGGATTTCCGTTCAGAATTGAATAAAGGAACTCGCACAGAATATTCAATTAATTGTCCCAAAAATGTCGGTCTATCTTATTGATGATTATAAACACTTTCTGCTCTATAAATTTCTTTTGTCTAGTCACAGGTGTTTTATTAAAAAATTGGTCAATTATTAGTGAACACCTACTATAAATACGTTTTAAAATTCATGGCCGTTTTTCAAAATGACCCAAAAAATGGGAAAATATGACTAAAGACTTTCTGATCCATAATTTTCTTCCAGGGCTGAAACTTTTTCCGGTAAAATATTGGCCAATTATTTATGCCATTTAGGAATATGGGTAAATTTTTACAGAATTTTTGCAAGTTTAAAAATTTTTCTATTCGGGCCATTTTTTCAGAGGTCCGGAAATTTGTCCAAAAATGCTAAAAAAGTTTATCCGTTTTTCTTAAATGATTAAAAACACTTTTTGTTGTATTAAATTTTTCCCGCACCTTTTATAAGTAAAAGACTCTTTTGCGTAAAAAAATTCAGTACATTCTGGCCGTTTGTGTCACGCAGACAGTCTTGTGAGGCTTATCAACAGAAAAATTTTAAGTAAAAAAATGTATGCCTAAGCCTAAATTTAACTTTTTGTTTCATAAAAATCAAAGTTTGGAGACAAATTTTCGGAAAATAAAAAATTCAGGACAATAATCTTAAAACAAAAACTAAGCCCAAACGGTTTAACTATATGGGCTGTAGAGTAATTTGGATGGCACAGTGTCGCTTCGTCCCACTGTGCGTCTGACAAAAACTTTAAAAATTACGGACATTTGAGTTAAATTTAGCTCTTCTCTCCAAACACACGTTAAAAATAAAAACAATATTTTTATTTATTTTATTTTTAATCTTTTAAAAAGCGTTTTTGCGATTTATTTAACAGTGTTAAACAAAAATATAAAATTACAACCTAACAAATAAAATACTTCTAATCGACCGATTCCAGACCGATGTTGAATTTGTAAACTTTCATTGCAACGGACAGCTGACATTGTGCTCTGGAGGAAACAATTTGTATCACTCTTGTTACAAATATAATTTGTAATCTAAAATTTTTGGTAGGTTAACTTAATTTGTTTCGTAGTATCTAATATGTGTTGTTATTGTTTCAATAACACAAAAGTTGTATTTTCTAAATGCCCTTATTTATTTTTAGTTCTTTTAAAAATATGACGACAAAGAACGAAAATGAAAGAAAATACAAGCAAGAAAAAAAAAAGGTTTTTATAATGAGTGGGAGGAGAATTTATTTTTTATTGACAATAAAGAAAAAGTATTATGTATTATTTGTAATTTAACGGTCAAAAATTATAAAACTGGCAATTTACGTCATCCTTAGTTTTCTAATCAGTATCCACTAAATTCCAAATTAAGATCAGATAAACTTGCTTCTTTAAAATCAAATTTAAATTAACAACAGTAAACTTTGATGACCCTTAGCAATCAAGCTAATAATGTGGCTCAAGCCAGTTTTGTTATTGCCTGATATATTGCTTGTGCCAAACACACGTATGGAGAGGAAGAGTTTATTAAATTAAATAATGATATAAAGAACTGTGTTGCATTTTGCTTAGCCCTTGACAAATCAACAGATATCACAAATCTTCCCCAATTGGCCGTTTTCAAACGTTTTGTTTCACCTGACTTCGTTGTTAACGAAAAATTATTGGATTTAGTTGCACTCAAACCGCGGTGTCGATATTAAAATTGCATTAGATTTCATAACGATAACTTTTAATGTGCCTCTTAATAAACTTGTAAGCATTGCAACTGACGGAGCTCCGACAGTGCTATGTAAAAAAATCGGTCTTATTGGGCTTTTAAGAGATGATTCTCAAATTCCACAATTTATACCGATTCACTGCATAATTTATCGAGATCATCTCGTAACAAAATATTTATTTTTTACACTTTGTAAATTACATTCGCATCAATCCAAAAATCGACAATTTAAAAATGTCCTTGAGGACAAAGAACTTTCAAGTGACATTAATTTCTTTTGTATTGTTGATGGTTATCTAGCTACAACGTATTAAATCATTTATATTTGTTTGATCCTATAACTGCAATTTTAAAAGAAAAGAAAATAACCTATTTAGAATTTGACGATAACAAGTGGTTACAAGACTTAATGTTTTTGACTGATGTCATTGAACAGTGTAAATGTTAGTTTTCAAACTAAATTACAACATTTTCAAAAGGACATTAAAAATAAAACATTTTGTCATTTTCCTAAAATTAATTAGAAGGAATATTGACGGAATTCCAAAATAGATTTCAAGACTTAAAATATTTTAAATCGTCTCTTGATTTTTTTCTGAATCCATTTGAAATTAACATAATTTAAGGTGTGTTGTGTCATTGGTCATTGTGCCAATTTTCTTAAAGAAAAGCAATTGTTTTTTACATCATAATAAGAAGTACTTCTAGTAATGTTGGACAAAATTATTTAGTCAAATTTGTCACAATCCGCCTTATTGGTTTTACCTACTTTTCTATATTGGATTTCATTTTCCTTTTAAAATGTATACACTTCTTTTAAACTCGAGTGTCGTGTGAATTTATTGCGTCTCATTTAATTGGGTTTTTCTTAACATAAAAAGTGTCTGGGTTTTCACCAAACTCTATTTATAAACCCCTTCCGGACGGCCGTCTTACGTCCTCCGAGCTAGGATAAATCCCGAAAGGATGACAGCTGTACAGGGTGAGTCAACGATAGAGTAAAGTTCATTATTTCATTGGTTTCAAAAGTTATGAGAAAATAGTAAATACAAAAGATGTAAAGATTCTTAGGATGCACAATTTAAAATTATTTTAAAGTATACAGGGTGACTCAAAAAGCGTGACAGAATAAAACATACATTTTAAATGAAACACCCTATTTTTAAATTTTGTTTTGAATTCCTTTTAAAATTCTTCTAACTTTTTTATTAATAATATTGCATACCTAAACCTAATAGTTTTCCAATATTTCAATTTTCTAAAAAGAAAATAATTTTCACACTTGCAAAAAATTACGATAGCGCCATTATTTTTGAAGGTATCACTCATTTGATATTAGCGTTATTCGAAGATGACGTAAAAGATATATGCAACGGAATTTTAATTAGATGCTGGGGTGTTCAAAATAAACGAATATATTTGGATCATTTTAAATTGAAAATCTCGATTTTTTAAATGGCGCACCTATATATTATTATTTTTTCTGAAAGATCTTACAAAAACCAACAACTTTTATTAAGTATGTCATATACCTATTTTTAATACTTTGCGACTTATTTTAACTTTTCCAATATTTACCCTTCTTTCTGTCTAAGACTATTGCTATAACATTAGTTGGCCATTTTTAAATTTTAAATTCACAAAAAGTAAATAATAATAAATACCTATTACTACAAATTAACTTTTATTTAATTATTATTATGGCGCAATAAATGTTCAAAAATATGCCTTCTACTTGGATACACATGTTTAGTCTTTTTCGTATATTTTCTTGGACGTTCCTTAGCATAAACGGTGTTATTCTCCTGCACGCGTCCGAATCCTATTTTCCATATCTTCTGGTGTTGTAGGGGATTCACATAAACACTATCTTTAACATATCCCACAAAAGAAATCTAGTGGTGTTAAGTCACATGATCGAGGGGGCCATCCAATGAATCACCTCTACCGATCCATTTCTGTGGGTAATGATTATTTAAAAATTCTCGAACTTCTCGATGGTGCGGAGGAGCTCCATCTTGCTGAAACCACACCTGTTGGATCTCAATGTTATCAAATTCTTGAGAAGTTGAGGTAAATCATTCTGCAAAAAGTTTAAATATCTAGGCCCGTTAACTGTTTCGAAAAAAATATGGTCCAATAACATTAAAGTGTTTTATTCCACACCACACATTAAGGGACCAATGGTTTGGTTTGCACTTCCCGTACCCAGACTGGATTAAATGTTGAATAATAGTGCATGTTATGACGATTAACTGCACATACTACTGAAAAAGTAGCTTCATCGGAAAACATTATTTTAGACAAAAAATTTGGATCGGCCTCTATTGCTTCATTTATAACGGTGCAGAAGTTTACCCTTTGTTCAAAATCGCGGTCTAGAAGTTCTTGGTGTAGTTCCATGTGGAAGGGATGATATTTGTGTTTTCTAGTGGTGCGGTTAACGGTAGATTGGGATGTATCACATAAGCTAGCTACTTGACGTCTACTGACCTGGGGATTATCTTGAACTTGAAGTAAAATTTCTAATTCTTTTTCCTCATTGGTAGCATTCCGGTTTACCACTTTCCGTTTTTCATATTCAATACTACCACTAGCATTAAACCGTTTCATTAAACACTGAATAGATTGCCTAGTCGGTACACGTCTATTAGGGTACTTCGCCTTGTAAAGTCTTACTGCCAACAAAGAATTTCTTTGCGCCTCACCCAGTATATAAATCATATCAATTAATTCAGCTTTAGGAAAATCCATACTTATTTTTTTTAATTTACTGCACCACAATAAATTTTATGAATTTATTTACTCAGATGTCAGGTTAAAATTTGACAATGTCATTTTGTCATGGCCAACTAATGTTATAGCAATAGTCTTAGGCAGAAAGAAGGGTAAATATTGGAAAAGTTAAAATAAATCGCAAAGTATTAAAAATAGGTATATGACATACTTAATAAAAGTTGTTGGTTTTGTAAGATCTTTCAGAAAAAATTAATATATATGGTGTGCCATTTAAAAAAATCGAGATTTTCAATTTAAAATGATCCAAATATATTCGGTTATTTTAACACCCTGTAGCATCTAATTAAAAATCGTTGCATATATCTTTTACGTCATCTTCGAATAACGCTAATATCAAATATGAGTGATCTACCTTCAAAATAATGGCACTATCGTAATTTTTTGCAAGTGTGAAAATTATTTTCTTTTAGAAAAATTGAAATATTGGAAAAATTATTAGTTTAGGTATGCAATTATTAAAAAAGTTGAAGAATTTTTCAAAACAAAATTTAAAAATAGGGTGTTTCATTTAAAAATGTATGTTTTATTCGTCACGCTTTTTGAGTCACCCTGTATACTTTAAAATAATTTTAAATTGTGCATCCTAAGAATTTATCTTTTTGTATTTACTATTTTCTCATAACTTTTGAAACCAATGAAATAATGAACTTTACTCTATCGTTGACTCACCCTGTACTAATGACAAATTAATTAAACAAAACCATTTTACGTATAAAAAAATCCAAAGATTTTATAGACTTGTTTACGTAAAAAAATAGCTTTGAAAATTATTATCATTTTACCGCAAAACAAAATTTAGATTCACACTATCAAAGCCGTAGCCAGGAATAGTTTTTGGGGAGGGTTAGCCTTTTGTGTCAGGGGTATCGACCCCGCAAAATCGGGCGATCTTTTGGGGGTACTACATACAGGGTGGCCCAACGAAAGATCGCACCCCTATTGTGACTCTCCTGGTATATTTTGGTAAAAATGATCGGACACGTCAATTTTGATTTCTAGGGGGACGTCTTTTCCTCTACCACATTTAAGATTTTTTAATGAAACCCCCATTTTTAAAAATTTTTAGATTCTCTATGACGTTTTTAGTAGCTTTTATTAATAAAGTTTATATCAAAAACATTTAGCATCAGTCAGTGTCATCGTAAGTCATAGGAAAACTTTGTCTTTGATTTTAAATTGTTAACTTAAATAGTTGTAATAAATATTGAACAATGATTTATTGAGTTTTAGAAAGGGTAAAAATATTGAAACTGTATTACCAAAATGGGAGCATTACAGAACTACTACCCAGTTGTTTAATGCGTTAATCAGACAAAAATATTAACGATAAATATTTGGCTAATTAATTATAAAATTTGAAGAAACTGGATCTGTGTATAATATTCGCCTGTAATCGCCATTAAAAAAATCGAC
>JAHBCN010003670.1:0-72264 GCA_019359885.1 Listronotus oregonensis | reverse complement strand
CGAAATAAATGTTTTATACCGAAAATATTTAATTTTAACTACCTAAAATCCAACTCAATTTTAAGTGGTTTTCAAGATTGTTTTTAAAGCATTAAAACTTAGTTTTTTTTTTATTATATGTCTTTACGAGAAAGATACATGTGTTATTTATGTAAATATAAGGTGATCCTTTATTTATTTTGCCAAGTTTTAGAGTACCGTGGTCTAAAAGACAGTAATGTTCTTATGGAGATTTAACATGGCGAAACGGCCACCTTAACACTACAACTTTTTACACTAAGGTGTTTTTTAATTTTAACAGAATTTAAGATACCGAGCTTCGTCACTATTGTTGAAAATTCCAATGCTATTATTAATAGAGGAATTTCAGTTCGATAAAAGAGAAAAACAAAAATAATGGCAGGCTAACAGATTAATTTATGAATGCCGTTTGTTTTGTTTCGTACACAGATATGAACAGCATGAGATAGTGAAACGTATTTTATGATATAAAAATAAAACAATACTAAGCAATATTTTGAAATAAGTCAAGTTTAAAATTCACAGATAAAATGTTGATTTTAAATAAATAATCGGTTGAGTATAAAATGTGTTTATTAATTATTTAGTAACAATCCGAATCATTAGATAGTTTTTAAATTTTGACAAGGTGCTCAGCTTTATTATAATTTCAAATTTCTGAAACTTATTTCCAAAGATACTCATGGAAAACTAAAATATTTCTTTTTTTATTTTCACCCTTTCTACTTTTATTATAGTATCATAGCAATATTTAAAAGCTAAAAATAACTGCATTTAAACACTTTTTTTGAAAATCAGGACATGCTGCTGATTAATATGGAATCTGACATTTTGACATGGGCTCATACTAATAAGTTCTGAAACCATTTAGTATTAGAACTGTAATTAATTATAAACATGGAAAAACACACCTGTAAACTCTGCATTTTTATTACTGTCGTATTTGGTAATTCTTATGGAAAATAACTTCTTTATTTGTCGTAATGTTATTGATTGCTTTAAAAACAATAAGAAGTTATTTAAAAAAAGTAATGATGGGTACCTGTAGAAGAAACGTCCTAATTAAAAATCTTACTAATAAAAGATAGAAATCAATATAATCTGCTTTTTCAGTATCAAAAGGCAAATGCTAAAGCACCTAATAACACAGCGTTCCTGCTTAGATTTTGTAAAAAAATCAAACCCAACTAAAACAATGAAACATTCATTTAAAACTGGAATGGTAAAGGCGAGTCTCAATCGCATCCCAATTGTACAATAATTTCCCATTTGCTTTAGTTCTAACCTTTATGAGATCCTAATAATGAATTTAGGGTCTATTTGATTTGAAACTTGGTTGTGGCTGTGGGCACGTAAGAATTTAGGGAATGAAGATAGTTTGTATTTCGTGCAAATTTTATTTAAAAATCCTAGCAGAGCGCTTTCGATATAACCATTATCAGTGCTATCTACAAGCAAGAAATGCAAATCTGTTTATATATTTTAAAAGGAAATTGACAAAAAAAATATTTTAATGAATTCTTTAAACTTTAAATTTATTTTTAAGTGAAATTAAACATTACATATAGTGAATCTAGATGGAGTGATGAATTTAGTAAACTTAGTATGGAAAAAGGAATAAACAAAAGAAAAGTTCAAAACTTACTCGTCGTTAGGCTGCAGTCGTAGCAATTTGAGCTAACAAAACATGTAGTTGGACTTAAGTAAACTATCACATTATCACATAAAAAAAAAATAAAAGTCAAACAGCAGTGAGTTATGTTACATTTTCCCTTATTAAAGGGTGATTTTTTTAAAAAAGACTACACAAGTATACCATTTTGTGGAAAAACGAACATGTAATTATGTTAGGTTAAGAAACCAGTTGTACTGACGTATAAAAAAGGATGAATGAAATGGTTGTCTATCCTTTTTTTTCAACTTTATTTGCGCGAACCATATCGAAACGTATAATATCACAAAATTCATTAATGCCTTTTCAATGTTACTGTAAAACTAAAACAGCATAAACGGATAGTGCTGGAGAGAGATAATAGAAGAATGTCGTAAAAAAAACATTGACCTCTAGTTTGTGCAGCAATGTTTGTTTTTAAAGGCCTTTAAAATAAGCTATCGACATAGGGTGCCATTAAAGATTTTTTGGTGCAACCCCCTGGTGCGATCCCTGCAAGGGAGCTATCTCCCCTCTAAAATGTAAATGCATAAAGAAGTACATTTTTTTGTATGTATACATTTGCCAAAATTTGCTTTCTCTATATTTACTAATTTCGGAGATATAAGCTCGTAATAAGACTTTTCGGACACCCCGTACTTATTTATATAGTAATATATAACGAGTAGGAAAAAATTAGGAATTACTTTTTTTAAGATTATTAAACTAGTCTTAGGTATTTTTTAAATATTTAAATTTATTTTAACACTTTTTTATTTCCAATAACATTTTCTTTATAAAAGACTAATTTTATTATCATACCCTTAAGTAAAGTGTAATCTTTTTGACATAAAAGAAACAACATTACTAAAAAATTCCTTAGCAAAAAAGGCTAGAAGTTGTAAATGTATTTAATGTACAGCTTTTAAAATGTTTTAAAGGGCTCTTTTAGAATTGCTTAAGAGCATCTAAGGGATTTCAAGTTTAAACATAAGGTGGTAACACAATGAAATAAGATTTAATAGAATTTAACTTTCTTCAATGCTGCGGATTTTTTAAATAATCTACTTTACGAACACATAGACCTTTACTTCACAACACATATAGCTTGTCTACCTGCTGTAAAGCTACAAAAAATATTTTAGGAATACAGACAGAGACAACAACGAGACGAGTAACTGGTCCTTAAAATTTGTCCTTTGCTTTTTATCTCTTTTTGATTACATAACTTCCTATATGTATGTCTTTGTCACTCATCAGGGAAAGCGATCGTAGATGGAGCAGTCATCGCTTTTTTTCTGGCTGCCAAGTTGATTACAGATTCTCTATGTAAGCTTTGCGCAGATTTTTGGTCTTTTTTTGACACACGCGAGATTAAGAGACAGAAGATACACCTGAATAAAAAAATGTTAACCTGACAACGCTGCTTCAGGAAAGTGACGACGGTCGATCGATTTTGTGTTTGACATTTTTGTAAATGGCCGTTTTGTTTGAGTAATTTGTTTACGGTTTTTGTGATTTATTGTGCGATTTTAATAATTTTCCACCCAAATTTTTTTAATTTTAACTTTGATTATTGACTTCTATTAGTGATTAGTGTATAATAATATATTTGATTTGTGCTTTTTAATAGACAATTTAAGTCAACAGTAAAGGAGTTCTGCGAGAAGTGTGAATCTGCAAGAATAATTCCTCAATTATGTTCTAGACTACTGATAGCCCTTGCTATTCACCCTATTTTTAACAGCCAATATGGGAGCTATAACGTGCCTTGTTTGTGGTGCTAAAGAGTATGAGGTCTCAAAGATGCACTCATTTTCTGGAAATCTAGAGAGGTATGATAAATAAAAACTTTCTTACATACATATCTACATGAAAGGGCTTTTGATAAGATTACTAATCTTAACTTTTGGAAAGTAAACCAAGATTGGTTTACTACTGTTCGGAAAGTCTAAGATCAATCGGATTATTAACAGCTAATATAATCTTTTCTAACCTGCGGTCTTGGTGGGTAAAGGCAATTATTTTGATCAGCTGTTTTGTATCAATTTAAACTATATAACCTTTTAAATATTGAATTAAGAACGTTTTTATTGTTTATATTAAAACATAAAAAAATTGAAATTGAAGATGCTTATACATATATTACACTTGAAAATGCAAAATTCATTTAGTTATAATATCTCTCTTCTCTTGATGCAGGAGGTTAATATTTATTCACAATGTTACCGTTATCAGCCAATAATAAAAAAGATTATTAAGATTCTTGTTTCCAAAAAGCCCTAAGAAAACTAGGTACATTTATTTTAGAATATTTTTTTTTTTAATTCTTATTTATTTTACTGGATACACAATTATCTAGGAAGGTAATTAATTATCCGTTTTGAGAAATATTATAAATTTTATTAATAGTATTGGTAATCATTACATATACATTTGCATTTCTTCAAAGTTTTTTAATTATTAATAAACATTTCTTGGTACTCATTAAATTTTCTTTTTTTTTTCTAGATCTAGAATTTGGCAAGAAAAATTGGGATTGAAGTGTACCGGCGAATCTCTGAAAAACAGAAGAATATGTAGTAGGCATTTTGCCAGAGAGGCATATTTGGATTTAATATGCTATAAGCTCCGAAAAGATGCTGTTCCCATGTCCATTGAAGACACTCCATCTACATCGCAAACACATTTAAAATAAATTATTATACAGCAATTAGTTGGATTCATGAGCAGTATCCTTATGCTTTATCATAATATATGTGTGTTGGCCTAATTGTAAATATATACATTTTTATTGTTGTTAACTGTTAATAAAGAATACTATTATTTGTCATAATTTGAATTTATGCCACTTTTTTTTGTTTCATTTATGAAAAACTAGCTGTCTCAGAAATAATAATCAAAAGCAGCATTGGTGCACTCAAATAAATTATTTGTTGGTTTCAGTTAATCAGTTACAACATATAATGATTATCTTTATGTGTAAATTTGATGAATTATGACTACCTGTATTTTTTCCTTATATTTAATTTCATTGTCTGTAAAAAATGTATTAAAAACCAAATAAATGTAGTAGTAGTTTTTTCATTGAACCTCTGAGGATGTGGGTAAAGATCGACCATTTTTTCCCATCAAAATCGTGAAAATTGAAAGTCGCGGTTTAGGTATTATTATTATAATTATTTATATTAAGTTTAAGTATCTGTATTTACATTTACAATAAATAGATAAAAAAATAAAATAGCAAGTATCAAGAAAAACTTTCAAATGACATGTTTATTGAATTCATCATTTTAAGTGTTTTTTAAATCTTATTTTGCAAAATTTGCTTAGGCAATTTTTACGTCACAATAATAAATATTAATTAAGTATTTTTAATACTTGAACAAGTAAACTTAAAAATACTTATTATCGGTAATTTATTTTGGCTCATCAAGTGTCTAAATAAATTTCTCGAATTAAAAAGAGGGCACTTAAAATGAATAAAAAATAAATGTGCTAAGTTTGAAGGATTTTTTCTCAATACTGTATATTTTGTTATCAATTTATTATAGAAATATACTTCAACTTAATATAAATGTAAAAAATGGCCTAAATCGAAACTTAAAATTTTCTCGATTTGGAAGGGTAAAAAATGGTTGATCTTTACCCACCTCCTTTTAATAAAATTAGGAAAAGAATAGAATTAGTAATTTGAATTTCGCGGGCAATGCCGAGGATCCGCCTCGGGCGCCATCTGCGTTCGCTTTCCTTGAAGACAGACAAGGAAAGCATAACAGCTGTCTCTCTCTCGGATAATTTATTTACATTTAGTTGCTCGTCTCGTTGTTTGTCTCTGATACAGACAAAATATAATCGAGGTTGTCAAATTCATTTATTAAGATTCATCGGTTTAATATAAATTATTACTTGTAGCTGCTGTAACTCCTAATTTTACTAAAACTTGTTTAAGATTTAAAATAATAATATTTAAAATAATTTTAACTTTATATATTATTATTTAATTAATATATTAATTATATCTATTTAATTTTGGCATCGGTTAAATGATAATATTATTTGAACTAAGAAATATGGCAACAGGTCAAAAGAACTTCTCCCTTCTTACGAATATTGCTCTTGCATCTCTTTTCAACTGACACTCGGGAAGAGCGAAAAGTATAATCATATGATGAATGTTGACACGCCCCCGAGGACTTGTTATGACCAGTGTCGTAGATTAGAAAACCTAGGCCGAATATTGTTGATTTAATTGACGACTTCATTATAGGACGTAGTTTTAATGTTGCCATCCGTCCGGGTTTTGTCTTAGTTTAGAGGACATCTGGGAAGCGTCCGGCCGGGGCTTCATTTGTAGTCCGGGTTTAAAAATTTAAAGTCTTTAGCCGCCCGCG
This sequence comes from Listronotus oregonensis, assembly GCA_019359885.1. NCBI lineage: Eukaryota > Metazoa > Arthropoda > Insecta > Coleoptera > Curculionidae > Listronotus > Listronotus oregonensis. The sequence goes on along the minus strand of JAHBCN010003670.1, from coordinate 66,198 downwards.
ACACACGCACTGTGCCCGCACGCCGCGATCAAATTTAATTGAATTTTGATAGGTTTAATATTTTAATAAGGTTTTGTTTTCATAATGTTTTCATAAAAAGTATATCATTAATTTGTGTTTTATTTTAAGAATAAAAAAAGTCTAACTGATTATTAAAATAATTTGTAACAAATCGCAATAAGATTCTGTTTTGTTAGGTACATTTAAAATGATAAAAGATGACAAAATTCAATTTTAAGGTCTGAGAATAAATAAAAAGGTGATTTATGACATTTTTAACTTTTTTTTTTGTTAGACTGACTATGTTTAAAAAAAAACTGTTGACATGTCCGGTTTCTGCGCTCTAAAATCTGGGGTTTTCACGCGTCTTGTCCTAGTTGCCAAAGTTTAGAGATGGCAACCCTACGTACTATTAACAAGTTTTATATAGGGTTAAAACAGGTCTGTAAATATTATTATGTACTTAAAACATATGAACGGGTACCAGATATCTACGCCATCTGCTGACCCAAGGGGGAAGCATACTCCTCTCAACCTACGGTGTCACTGACTTGTTTACTAATACTAGGATTTTTATAGATATTCACCTTCGACTAGCTTGTCTGATGAGATCTGATATAGATCGAACCTGGTTACAAGATGTCGTTAAGTGAAATCTCTACAAAGTTAGTTTGTAAATTAACTACACTATAATTATGTACTTATTAAAATTAAACATTTTTGTTCTAATAATATACTGATTAAATAAAATAAAGAACGTCATTTTAATTTTATTTAAAATGATTACTTAACAATAAATTAATCACATTTTTAAAGGTTCTTACGTTAAAGAAACTCTTAAGGCAAGACATGGATTTCTCATACAAAAAAGACGCATTTTGGAAACTTTTAAAAGCCAATAAGTTTTATTTTCGCAAATGCCAAAATTAAAAAAAATGTTGGTTGAAAAACCTAATATTTTACATTGGAGATATAGGTATATGCAAGAACTATTTAAATATTATATATTATAATTAAACAGGGCAATCACATCGATGCTAAAATTTTCTGCTGAGTTGTGACATCACAGAAAGTCCGCACCAGGCAAGCGCTGGAATAGAACGAACGGCCTTCTGGTGACGTCAAAATTGTGTCACAAGCCAACTCCTATGAGACTGAGTATCATAGTGAGGGCGATGACGTGTTAAAAAACTTGATGACTTTTATTTTTTTGTTGTTATTGTTAATTTTTGTGCATTGTGGTGAATTTGGAAGTTTTTTCATAAATAAATATTTTATTGCCGTTTTCTCCCATAAAGATGTTTTAATTGCTTATTACTACTAAAAAAATCTGATACTTTCAGATTTAAGATATTTATAGCACGCCTATGGTTTCGCATTTCTGAAGGCGTTTCCGCTTTCCCCTTACGTATATCCCGTAGCTTCAGACTCGACAGACGAGCTATACACACACTTAAAGGTGCGTATTCATAATATAAGAAAAATGCTGTATATGAAATCTGAGTTAAAAAAACAATAAATTGAACTGGATATATTTAGCAAATAAATAAAACATATGTTGCATATTTATGATTAACCCAAATTGTTTCTAAAATCATAAATCATAACGATTGAAAACTTGCATTTTTTTTTAAAATTTGTAAACACATGATAAAAAAGTGGTCATTTTTTTAATTTGTGAACACATGATGAAAATAGTTCTTTATTTAAATATTTTAAAAGCTTACATAAACTGTTCTTGTCAGAGTTGACAAGAGGTAAATTAAGTCGGGTTATTTACCCTCTGGGCGTAATGGTAGATTCCATAAGATACTTCTTTAAAAAGTTAGCTTAGTTTTTTAACAATGTATTTATTGATACAAAAATTGGGCTTAATAAACACACTTTTAAACCGCTAGAAAAATGTATTTCTTTTTAATTTAAACATCTAGTATACATAATAATTATAGGTAATGGTAACGCTTCCTAAAGTCGATGGGTGAGTTCCGTTGTCCATATCGCTGGAACAAAGCAACTGAAATTATAAAAAAATTAGTGGCATTAGTGTAACAATGGGTTTGATTCGACCCACAATCATTAAGTTTTACATTTAATTAACAAAATGGGGACTTTTTTAGAAAAAAATGTTTTTTTTTTGTTTTTGCTATAAAAAATAGTAAAAATTAAAATTTGGAGATGATTGTGGCTCGAATTGAACACACTGTTATACTTAATCTAGCGCCACTATTTTTTTTAAATTTTTTGATGATTCGTTCCAGAGATAACGTAACTCACCTATCTACTTTTTGAACCGTTACCATTACCTATAATTATTATGGATACAAAATATTTAAAATAAAAAAATTATACATTTTTTTACTAGTTTAAGGTGGCCGTCTCGATGCGCTGGCGCAGGCATTTTGAAAAACAAATATTTTACAATTTTGTGTTCCACCAGGTGCTGCCCCGGTGCGTAGAAAAGTATAACCGAAAAAATGTCAAAAATTTCAACTAAAAATAAATGCCAATATGTTCTCGAGTACAGAGACTTATTTCGCCCAAAGCCGAAACAAATCTGATAAAATTTAAGGGTCATTCTTCAATATTTTACAATTTTAAATTAAACTTCGTCATAATAAAAATTTGTACCGTATTATGCGAAAAATATTTATTACGGCACTTTTGGATTTTATTTGTAAAATTTAAAAATAATAGTATGCGGAATTTGAAAATTATTAAAAAGTTTTGAATGTTTGTTCACTCGTGTAATTAAAATGTTGCGGTATACTTAAATTGACAGAAATATTTTATCGCCCTATTATGTTAAAGTACAACCCACTTTTAGCATAAAAAATAGTGCGGTAGAGCAAGAATATAGTAAAAATTTAAAAATCGCCATAAAATTAAAGTTTAGAAAAAATTAATGAAATGGAAAAACAAATAGGTATTTTAGGTATAAAAAGCAAAAAAAATATCCCCTTGGTTAACCCGGCTTGTAGTTAGGTATTATGAATGTTTCTGCGGGAATTCGCAGCAAAAAAGGGTACTTTTATCAAAACATAATAAAAAGGCGACCGATGGCGCCGGTCAGCGCTGACACCGGACGAACGTAGCTATATAAATGAAAATGTATGATCAACTACAATGCAGAGCTAATAGACTGCTAAGGATTCTGCACTGTAGTTGATCATAGGTACACATTTTCAGTGATAGACCTACGCTGTCCGCTGTCAGTGCTGACTGTCGGTTGAGCACAAAACTCTCCTAAAAATTAACTTTTTTAGTATTTTCAGGAATTTTTTACTGTTTTAAATATTGTTAAAATAGTAATATAGCAACGAAATTTTTATTTGCTTTTAATAAAGGAGATGGATACATTTATCTCCAAAACGTCAAGCCTTAATCTTTTTAATAAAATACTTGTAAAACAAAAAAAATATTGTAGTTGTTAATGGCGCAATACCCAAATAACTTACCCTTACAACAAAAATAATTATTTTAATATGGCGTACACAAGGCAGTGTTAAAATATACATTTTTTTTTTCTGGAGAATGTAGCACTCTGAACTTTATTTTTGTTTATTTGGCTATTGCCCGAGAAGAGCGTGCCCTTTTTTTACGTTGTGATATTCCGTCACATCCTTTGTCTTTGTTTACATTATGGAATGACAAAGAATATGCAATACCTGGCTCTTGAGAATCGAATGTACCTATTAGAATAGAGGATAATAATATCATATTTATCAGTTGAAATTTGTGTTTTGGATTTCAAATGGCCATTCCGAATAAAGACAGTTTTGTTTATGTTTCACACATGCTTTGTTTAGTTAAAGGTGTAAATAATTTTGTAATGTAATTGGTGTATTTTGTTATTACGTTTTATGTTCTTATGAACAGTTAAGACAAGATAATGTAAAAAGTGGTGCATTTGTGCATTATAAGGAAATACAAAACTAAAATGACTTAATCAAAGAGTTTAGGAAGTTAGGGTATTTTATACCCAAAGGTGACAAAAGGTAAGTACTAATTAAAGTTACATTAGTTTTTTTTTAATTATATTTAAGGCTGGCTTATAAAGACAACTTTAAATTTAATTTAACTTTTATTTACATTTACTTTAACTTTAAGAATTTCTTGAGCATTTATAAAGAATATTTACATTTGCCTTACGCAAGCGCAGAAACACGAAAATTTCGTTGGGTTGGTATTAATTATTAAACCATTTTTTTATGTTTTGACAAGGTTTTGGCTGTTTTTTGTGCTTGGTTTGTTATAATTAAATAAATAAAATAATTAATAAAGATATCCGAATTTTCTGTTACGTAAATCGGGTTAAAGATTAAAGTTGACAGCTCGGTCTAGGCGAATTTTAAGTTTGGTTACACTGCTCGCGCATGCTCATTTTCATTATTATTTAATTTAACTTTAAGAAGATAAAAGTTGAGGCTGGTTTATAAAGACAACTTTAAATTTAATTTAACTTTAATTTAACTTTAGTGTAAGATCGTTGCACACTAATATATAGGCGCGTTTATACACACTTTAAGAAAACTTTAACTTTAACTTTTATTTAAGAAGTTGGCCAACTTTTATCTTCTTAAAGTTAAATTAAATAATAATGAAAATGAGCATGCGCGAGCAGTGTAACCAAACTTAAAATTCGCCTAGACCGAGCTGTCAACTTTAATCTTTAACCCGATTTACGTAACAGAAAATTCGGATATCGTTATTAATTATTTTATTTATTTAATTATAACAAACCAAGCAAAAAAAAAACAGCCAAAACCTTGTCAAAACATAAAAAATTGTTTAATAATTAATACCAACCCAAACGAAATTTTCGTGTTTCTGCGCTTGCGTAAGGCAAATGTAAATATTCTTTATAAATGCTCAAGAAATTCTTAAAGTTAAAGTAAATGTAAATAAAAGTTAAATTAAATTTAAAGTTGTCTGCATAAACCAGCCTTTGGCCAACTTCTTAAATAAAAGTTAAAGTTAAAGTTTTCTTAAAGTGTGTATAAACGCGCCTATTTATTAGTGTGCAACGATCTTACACTAAAGTTAAATTAAAGTTAAATTAAAGTTAAATTAAATTTAAAGTTGTCTTTATAAACCAGCCTTAAATCACCGATACAACTGTCAAAAGTAAAGTAAAAATTTTTAAACTTTACATTTAATTGTCGTTGCTGTTTCACTGCCGCCCAAGTCTAACTTGCGAACGGGAACTGCAACAGCAACACAAACGAAATACAAGTTTATGCTTTGACCTTAAACTGGCCAATAATTGGTTTAAAAATATTTAGGTTTGATAAAGAGCTATTTTAATTCACTTAAGCACAGAATTATGCAATAATTGTTAAAGCCCCAGTTAGAAGCTATTTTCTGTTGAAAGGTTTTTACTTGCCTGATTAAATTCCTTTATATTTACCTATATTTATTTATATTTCAAAGGAAAATTGACACAAATTGTTACGGATAAGTTAATACACTAGCATTACGTAAAGTAATCATTATGAATAGGATACCTATATAATAAATGAATGACATAATTCACTCCCTAGATCCTATTACAATTAATTTTTTATTTCATTACCTAAATTTATTACAAATATTTTTTTTCATGCCATAAAAATGTATGTAGTAGATACCTTTGCTATTTCGCATCTTCAATTATTTTTATGCAAAAAATATTAGTTATTATTTTATTTTTTTTAGATGTTAAGAATGACATAAGGCTTGCTTAATTAGTTTTGATTTGATTCCAAAAATGTTTACCGGATATACCATGTTTGTGGTTGTTGAGAAAAATCTTGTTTGCCACCTTATGGCTGTACCACTATTGGTAGGTGTTGGTAAGTGTCTTTGTATATTTAAAGCTTATTAGTAAACTCAAGGGCGGATTCAGAGAGGGACAAATGGGGCGATTGCCCCCCCCCCGTTAGCCTAAAACAAAGGAAAACAAAACAAACGAGTTTAAAATGGAAGAACGTAACTATTGTTACGGTAATTATTTAGTTAAGAATTGAAAACTTTTTATGTTGCCTTTTGTATTAGGTTTGGCAATAGTTATTTGTAAAAAATAATGTGGTCACTATAATACTTAGGCCTACCGTAATTTACAATTTACAAGTGGAGTCAGGGTGGCTAACCTGGACCGAGGACCCCCGGACCCCCTTAACGTTGGGGCATATTTCAATACGAATACCCCCAAACCTCCCGGTTATCCTGCCTAAGACCGCCCCCCCCTAAAGGATTTTCCAAATCCGTCCTTGAGTAGACTTTAAAATCTTGATGTTTTTAAGTTGTTATAAGTCTAAATTTGTTTTATTTTATATTACAACTTAAAATTTAATTATTATGTTATTCCATCAACTAAAGCGGAATAAACTGTCTATTTAAGAAAAATATAACAATTTTATATACTGGGACCTGCTTAGCATGTTATAAATGTTTTTTTTTTTTTTTCATTTTATGATTATTTGTCATAATCATCAAAAAAGTGGGGGAAGGGTTTAATTTGAAAAAAGAGTAAAATGATGATAATGTAAGGTTTTTTAACTCTAAAAATTATCTATACATATAAAAGCAAAAGGTCACACACTCATTCTTTTATTCTTGACCCATCAAGATGAAATTTGGCACAAGGGAAGACTAGGAATATTGTCCCATGTATCGAATATATAGGTTTTTTTTGCGAGAAAGAAAAATAACAAGAAAAGCCAAAATCGTTTAATCCACGAGGGCGAAAAGCTAGTAAACTATATAAAATATACAGAAAACCCTGTACATAGGTCAATACTAATATTATACATCTTTGATATTTTAGGATATACAACCAAGTACCTACCAGTTATGAAACAAAATCTGTTAAAAGGCCAGGATGTTTATGTGCTGCAATGACTATGAAAAAAAGGGTTAAGATTATCCAGGATATCCAATACATTCAAGGTACCACCATTACTATCGAGAGTTGAAATCCAAACTGAGAGTTTTTTGAGCAAACATAATCTACGGCAAGAAAACAATCATCTTTAAGACTAGCTTCAGTTCGCTTTAGAAGATGACACATTTTGTAATTTGTTATCTCAAAAATAAAACTTTTAAAAGTAAATAGTTTTATGAGTGTCCCACGACAAACTGCGGCGATTAACAGGCAAGCTTTGAAAATTTAAAGGTTTATAAACGTCGATAGCGACAACTTGGCTAAAATATTTTCAAGTTGGTGACACATTCGATTATACCAAAAGTAGGTGTCAACTAGCTGGTTCTAAATAAAACTCCCTATATATTATTTTATTTTTAGATTCCTACACAAGATTTTAGGCAAATTTCATTATCATGTCCTATACCTAAATCTAAGCGTTTTTAACATATTTGAGTTATTACAACAAAACTGATATTTACATGCCTTTTCAAACACGTGTAATAAGTTATTGAAATATTTTTTAAAAATTATTAAAGTAGGTTGTTTTTAACAATAAATCCAACTCAGATTGAATAGCGGCTTTCTTATAGAAAAAAATTTGTGCAAAAAAGACTTAAATGTCAAAAACGTTTAGATTTAAGTAGAGGACATGACAAATGAAATCTGGCTGAAATCTTGTGTAGAATCAAAAAATGTAATAATATATAAGGCGTTTTATTTAAATTGAGCAAGTTGACACCTACTTTTGGTAGAACTGGAAGTGCCACAAATCTGAAAATATTTTAGCCGACTTGGCCCTATCGGCGTTAGTAAACCTTTAAAATTTCCAAAGCCCACTTTTCGAGAAATCGCCGCAGTTTGTCAATCGTGGGACACCCTGTATATATGTAAAATAAATTGAAGGTATTTCTTTTTTTTTTTTTTAAATAAAAACTATTTTTTTTTATATTTCATTGTTTATTTGCATACTCTAATTAGCCAAAATATGTTAACAATACAAAAGTTAAAAGTCATTTGAGACTTAAAAACTAAGATAACTGAGTTATATAGAATTACGTTAAACTATCCTATAAACTAAATTTGCCTTATTAACTGAATAATCCGAATTTTTGATATTTTTGGACTAAGAAATCTGCTTCTTGTAATGAACATTAATTACACTTTCCTAAACTATAATAATAGCTGATACCATTCTACTTAAACCCCTTAACAAATAAAGTCAATTGAAGTTTATAAAAGTTGTGTCGAAACCCTCGAGCTTATACCTACTAGGGGCAGCCTTGACGTTCCGCACTGCGAACAAGCCTGCGAGAGAGAAAGAAGAATCACACTATAACCTTTCTCACTCCAACGTGATGATTAGCCGATGAGGAGGTTTCGACCAAAAGCACGTTGGAGCGAGGAAGAAAAAGGTAATACTGTGATTTTTCTTTCTCTTGCACGCTTGTTCCCACTGTCAAGTGTGTCTTTAGTATATATATGCTCGAAGGTCGAAATAACATGTCCAACCTTTACGTAATAAGTTTGCGCACTAAGTGCATTCGTGTCCTTCTTTAACGAATGAAAATAATAAAGGATAGAAGTACACTAAGTAAGCAGAGAAACTCGTTTTACCCATGGTTTTTTCTTTTTTTCAATCCCCTTACACTGAAATGTTTTATAGCAAAAAAGAAAATCATATACCTTTGGCACTTAGGTATGTTTTAGACATTTATTAAACCGTCCAAATGACAGCAGTTTAACGTATTATTTCTTATCAGTAATTCCGATCTCACAGCGCTGTCAAAGTAAAAACCACTAAAAACATACTAACCCTGCTCTGGGTGCTGATTGGTGGGCGGGGTATATAAAGCTCGTGTAGCGAGAGAGGCTGCATCTAAAAGGTATGTGTTCGAAAGTGTTAACTAAGAAACGACGCAATTTAAACTAAGCGTTAAATTTTACTAATACGGGCCTGTCTACCCACCCCAACGGTGTGCCATCTATTCAAAAATACCTGAAGTTTTAGGAAATCGCTTTTTGGCAGATTTCTTATGAGTCGGCATGATATACTCTTACCTAGTAACACGCAGTCTTCTGTCCTTCTTTGAAGTGTACGTTATTCGAATTAAGCTATCCTTTAAACCGCTCCGTTCTAAATACATCGAATATGGGATAAACAATTAAAATGTGCGACAAAAAAAGCCATAATTAAGAAAAAATGGATAATAAAACGTATTATTTTTGTTACCTGGTTACTACTAAATGTCTATAAATCACAGTAAAAAATTATAATGCGAAATAAATTTCTTATACCGAAAATATTTAATTTTAACTACCGAAAAATCCAACTCAATTTTTTAGTGGTTTTAAAACTTTGCTTTAAAGCATAAAAACTTGTTTTTTTTTAATTGTATCTCTTTACATGAATGATGTAAACTTTTTATATTGGTAGAATAAAGGTTTTCCTACAATGGCTTATCAATTTTATCAACAAATGTCAAAAACTTTTTTTTGGTTTAAATATTAACTAAACAGAATATATATTTTTGAAATTTTAAGCTTTGGTTCTCTAGAAATTTTACATAAAATTTAATAAAACACCGATTTTTGTCGGATCAGCAAAGTTAAGTATCGTCGGGCGTCGTCAGTAGTTGGCAAAATAAATAAAGGATCACCTTATATTTACATAAATGAGACATGACAGTTTTAGTCCAAGAGCCCATGACACATGTTTCATGAAGTATTCGATTCAGGTAGAAATGTCACTAAGTTGTCTAGATAGAAAAAATGAGTAAGTAATTGACTAATTGCTTGATCTACCTGGGTACATTAGGTACTGCGCATAGAGAAAAGGTGTGAAAAAAAAATCGAAAGTTAAGTTTGTTTAAAAACTAAAAAAGCCAACTGTTTTAAAGGGGGTGGGTAATTTTTAACCAAACCACCCCAAATTTGTATTTTCAAAAATAAAAAAAGTGCTTGATTCACCCAGAAATTTTAAAAGCGTCTTACTTATATATATATTAACAAATATTTTCACAAAGCCAATCACTTTTTTCTGAGTTTAACAGTTGGAAATCATAGGTTGCTGTATGCGCAGTATCTGGTGTGCCCAGGTAGGTCTGGCAATCAGTTAATTACTTACTCATCTGTCCTACCGAAAGAACTATGTGAAATTTTTACCTGAATCAAATACTTTATTAAACAAATGTCATGGGCTCTCCGACTATTTCCTGACTTAGAAATAATAAAAATGAGCCTTTACAACAGTCAAAATCTCATCATTGCGAGGATTTTTTCCTTGTTATTCCGAATTTAATAGATAATAGTCGCTGGGTAGGCTGTGTAGTGGGTTACAAATATCGCCGCTCTCAAACAGCACAATAAGAGCTGTATGTCTTGGTGCGTTTCCACGCCATACACAAGTACTTGTAGTCAGGTTACTTCTTCCTTTCTCTTTAATATTGTCTAACAAACAGCGCTATAGAGCTGCATGCTACTCTGCTTTTACACTGATGTTCTTTAATTTAACGTCAATTACCAAAATTCTCTGGACAACTCAGTAAATGGTGGTCATACTTTTTTTTATCTTGATTGTGTAACCTCTGCTATTTAGGCCATAGTATAAATACCCTGGCCCATGTTTTATGCTTGAGTTTAATGAATAATTCTCCACATACTGGGTTCAAGCGGTTTGTAATTTTCGTAAGTTTAGGATATTGATTGATCCACATTAAATGATTGGTTAGGCCAAAAACTTTTAAAATCGACCCAGTATAACAGGTCAAACCATAAAATTATCTCGATTTTAATGTTTTTATTTTGATATGTCATAAAACCTTTTAAAGCGGAGACAGAAATATTTGTACCGGGTAACAACGAAGTCACTACAAAGCCTTTTATTTTCCTGAACAGAAACATATATCTTTAAAATTTTAAAATAATATATTGTGTTATTAGAAGCTGATTTTGAATATAACAACATCTGCTCATCACTTTCGGGTAAATCGGATGTGGCGTACAGTTTGTTATTTCAAAATAGATGTTTTCAATTGCCATTTTTTCGAAAACCAACGAAAATTGGTATAGGATATACCGGTTTTATATTAGAACTTAAATCTTAAAAATTATAGGGGTTGTTCCACTAAAAATATCAAATCCCACAATATTCTTGCAATTAAAGAAAAACGCTTACATAATAAATACTTGTTATTTTCTTAAATGCAAACTTATCGGTTTCAAATTTTAAAATAATATATTGTGTCATCGGATGTCAAGTTTGATTATAATACCATCTGGTAACCACTTCTGCTTAAATCGGAAGTGGCGTGAGTTTTGATCTTTTAAATCGAACACCCTATATATTTTGCAAGATACGAATTTTATAAGCCATTCTGATATAAAACCTGTAATATATCCTATGCCAATATTTGTTTGTTTTCGAGAAAATAACGATTAAAAATATCCATTTTGAAACATTAAACTTCACGCAATATTCGATTAAGCCCAAAGTGATGGGCAGATGTTGTTATATCCAAAATTGGCACCACCACACCATATAGTACTCCAAAATTTTAATGAGATATGTTTTTATTCAAGAAAATGAAGGGCTTGATAGTGATCTAGTTGTAACCCAGTATAAATAATTATGTTCCCACTTTAAAAGGTTTTTGATTTTAAACAGTTTAAAAAACAGAAATAATAAAAAAATAATTAAAATTGAAAATGTTTTTAAGGACTTCCGAGGATTATCTGTTTTAAGTATTTATTGAGTCCACTAATTAAAGTACAGATTAATTTTTTAGAACAAAAGCAGTAAAAATCACTATAAAAAGGTTGCTTTTATCTAATCGAAATGCATGAGAAGAAGATTTTCTATTAAGATTAGGTTATTTAATAGTGAAAACACCTTTTTTAACCTAAAATTAAGAATATTAAGTGTTGTGAACGTAGCCGTATTTCCAGAAAATCCAAGAAAATGGAATCCGATTTGGGAACCATGGAAAGCATACGGAAAAAAAACGCGCATAGCTATGCGAGGTCTTGTAGAAAGTACATTCTTGTTCTAACTAGGTATATCGATAAAAGGTTTGATTTCGGTTTTGTCCAAATATTAGCCGAATTTTCGCGTCGTGTTCATGAATAATTGTCGCGCATGTTTGTATTAATTTCTTAATGGTAAGGTGACATAAATAAATACATATTTTTGTAACGTATATTTCACTCTTTTTTATCTTGAAATTATTTAATTGATCAGGCTGTTTTAAGGAATAATCGTTTTTTATTATAACATACATTTTTTTGTATAGTCAAAAACGAGTGGAACAAAATTGTGAAAAAATCTTTGTCTAATTTTAGAAACCAGTACTTTAAGAGGCCAAGATTTTTGAATAGGAACCTGGTCCTTATTTAACATAAGTATTTTTGGTAAAATCTCTTCCTTTTTTTTGAGTTTAATAAATAGAAAAAATAGAGGGTTGGATTTCATGCAGCAAAAGAGTTTCTTAGTATACCTAACACTGTAGGTAGAACCTAAGCTTTAGACTAAATAGGAAATGCCAAAAATTCTTATTTTAACGCCCCTTAATTCACGCCTGGTTTGAGATTTGATAGGTATATACCAATTTCCTTAGTGTAGTGAATAAAATTTAGCCTGAATTTTAAATTCTAAGACAAATATGACCTTAGAAACTCATGTTTTATTATATTGTTAAAGTTTAAAATGTCCCCTAAATATGCGATACTACGACCCTTTTTCAGGCAGTTTCGAGTACAAATATGCAGTTTTCAGAATTTTTCCTTTACTTGTGTTTTAACACTTACTTATATACTAAAATTCAAGTTTTTACTCCCTCGAGATGTGCCCTATAATTTTGATGAGTCAATGAGTCAGTCAATCAGTAGTAAAATGGGCTATTTTTAAAATCAAATAGCTCAGAGAGATCACTTAATAAAACTTTCTTAATTTTTTCAAAAGCAGTTAGAAAACCTATGTGCATTTATTTACCAAATTTCATACCTTTATGTGGATCGAGACCGAAATGATGATGGGGGAAAATAGGCTAAAACATTTTGTCTAAAATAGATACATTCGTGCAGTAGATCGTAAATTAACCTGGCAAACTATCGTGTGCCTGGATAATAAAATTGACGTGATTTTCGCTTAGGCCGGTATCCATTAAAATATTAATACTCCTCAAATATACAAAAAAAAAAAGTAGGATTAAACCCATTAAAAAAGGAAGATAATATAACAAAAATAAAAAAATTACGGGCGCTCTGAGGTTTGGAAAGGTAAAAAACGGTTTATCTCGATTTTCGGCAAAATTACATGTTCCATGAAAAAATTTAATTGGCAAAGTTGTAGGTAATAAAAAGATCTACAACTTTTGTATTTACACTTTTTTCACATAACCTCACAATTTATGTGAAAACTTCAAATAACCAAGTTTTTGGTTTTTTATTATTATCTTTTACAAACAATTTTTTTTATGAAATTTGGTAAAAACTTACCTTTTTATGTTTCAAACACACTGTATTTTTTTTATTTAAAATATTATTTTGGTTAACTTTCTTTTACGATATATCGGAAAAGGACACTAATTTTCAATTGAAAATTATCCAGTCAAAATATCTGCTTTTTTTAAAAAGCCGGTGGGCTTTTATTCGTTTAAACCTCTACTTTTTAATGGTGTAAAAAATATACATTACTATATCTATTTTCAGAAAATGCAAAGAAACGAACCCTATCTTTAATATTTAGAACAACTATTTTCGCATGATTTTGCAATCTTTATGTTTTATGAATTTGTATTTTTTTTTTGTTTATTAATGTAACATAAAATCTAACGTTTGTTAAGTAATTGAAGTAAAAATTTTAATAAATAGCTTAAGACTGTACGTGAACAATGATTAAAAAAAATCGTTATTTCGTTTCTTTGCATTTTCTAAGATCATTTACCATAGAATTGTATATTTTTTTACACTATAGTCCAAGAAAATAGGTGGTGAAATACGAATTTGAAGTTAAAACTTACATTTTTGATATAAGTTACTTTAAAGAATCTAAAAACGAACTGTAATTTTTTTTGAATTCACCCTCGGGAAGGGGTGAAAAAAAATTAAAAAAGTGTTTTTTTAATTTTGAGAAAACGGTAAGTCCTGGAAAAAAAGTTCTTTATAAAAGTTGTAAAACGTGAAATTCTACATAAAAATGATAATATAACTTTTTTTCCTAAAATTAAAATTAACTGAGAGAAAGTAGCTAGAAGCTAGGGGATGATAACAGCAACTTTAAAAAATCATAAATTATTGAAAAATTAAAAAACTCATAGTTTTTTTTTAATTATTTATATAATTAACAACTTTATTTCTAGAGATTTTTTTTCTCTAGAATTAAAGTTGTTAATTATATAAATAATTTTAAAAAAACTATGAGTTTTTTAATTTTCCAATAATTTATCATTTTTAAAGTTGTTGTTATCATCCCCTAGCTTCTAGCTACCCTATCTCAGTTAATTTCAATTTTAGGAAAAAAAGTTATAAAACCATTTTTATATAGAATTTTTACGTTCTACAACTTTTATTTTAAACTTTTTTTCTAGGACTTATCGTTTTCTCAAAATTTAAAAAAAAACACTTTTTTTTTTAACCCTTCCCGGGGGTGAATTCAAAAACAAAATTTCAGTTCGTTTTTAGATTCTTCAAAGTAACTTATATCAAAAATTCAAGTTTTAACCTCAAATTCGTATTTCACGACTTATTTTCTTGGACTACTATCAGAAAGTAGAGATTTAAATAAACAAAAAGCCAACGGACTTTTTTTAAAAAGCAGATATTTTGACGGGAGAATTTTTGATTAAAAATTAGGGTCTTTTTTCGATATTAAATCGAAATAAGGTGAAGAAATAAATATTTTAAATTAAAGAAAAAAAAATACAGTGGGTTTGGGTCATAATTCACCAAATTTCGTAAAAAAAATTGTAAAAGATAAAAATAAAAAACTTAAAACTTAGTTATTTAAATTTTTCACATAAATTTTGAGGTTATGTGAAAAAAGTGTAAATACAAAAGTTGCAGATCTTTTTTGTTGCCTACAACTTTGCTATTTACCTTTTTTCCATAAGACTAGTAGTTTTGCTGGAAATCGAGATAGACCGTTTTTCACCCTTAAAAACTTACCCCCTTCTACTTTCTGACCTCAGATCGCCCGTAAGTTATTTTTTTTTTATTTTTGTTATATTCACTTTCTTTTTCTATAGGTCTCATTCTACTATTATGCTTTTTTTGGTTTCAAAAATTATCGACCCTGGTCTATGACGATATTATACAATGCGAGTATCTAACTTGGAATAAATTCAGTAAATAAAACAAGTTTTTTTTTCAGAAATATGCACGGATACGTCGATTGGTACTCTAAATTGCGCTCTTTTTAACGTAATTTTATACAGCATGTCTCAAATTTTAGATATGATGTCATCGACTATTTTTTAAATCGCAATACTCATTTTTTCAAGACTATTTTTAATGAATATATCAAGTTACAGATGTTTGCCAAATTTAAAATTTTATTTTTCGTCATCTAAAAGATATACCATATATTGGAATAAATTCACTTAATCAAACAAGGTTTTTTTTGAAAATATGATTGGACACTTCGATTAATATCCTAATTTTGCGCTCTTTTTATTGTAATATAATTTTATACAGCATGTCTCAAATTTGAGATATGACGTGATCGAATATCTTTTTTTAAATGACAACACTTTGTTTAAGTCTATTTCAAAGAATATATTTAGTTACGCATATGTGCCAAATTTTTATTTCTTGTCACTTTAAAAAATATTTGACTAACATCTAATTCAAAGACATCTAATTTAATTTAATTTAAGGTCACCATAATTAAGGTCAGCTCGACAACAATTTGATAAACCAATACCTTTTGGCATTTCACTTTTAAACTGCATAAAAAGTAAATTGAGTTCAATTAGATTTTTTCATTCTTCGAATGAGATGTCTTGTCAAATATCTTTTTAATGAAAATAAATTAAAATTTGAAATTTGGTACACATGTGTAACTTGGTATACCCTTAAAAATAGTGATAAAAAAGTTAGTGTTGATATTTAAAAAAATAGTCGCTGATGTCATATCTCAAATTTGGGACATGCTGTATAAAATTGTATTACACCAAAAAGAGCGCAATTTAAAATACTGATTGAAGTGTCCGAGCATATTTCCGAGAAAAAAAATGTCTTTGATTTACTGAATTTATTTCAAGAAAGAGAGGCAATATTTTCGTAGCCACTTGTTATTATGAAAATGAAATATAAATTAATCAAAACAAGTAAGAAGTAATTTATCCCTTTTATGACTTCACTCTAAAGTGGCGTGTGTTAATAATGAAAGCCTCTTTACTATTTGACCTTTGACTTTTTCAATACTCTTAATTTATTACCTGATTGTTGACTTTAACGAATCAAATATAAAGTGGCAATTATTGCAAATAGATTTTAATTATTTCCAATTTAAAGTGTCACTGATTAAATAAATGTACTTACTTAAATAAAGTTATATTAAAACCAAAAAAGTTTTATTTATAAAGCTTTACTTTTTATAATTAATATATAGTGTTTTAAAAATGTCTTTTATAGTCTCAAAGTATACCGTGTTAGCTCTTGCCTTCATTTATGGATTGATACCTGCCGAGAGCAATAAAACTGCGGATCGATAGGTATTAAAGGACAGGACATTAGGGACGGACTTTAATAATATAAAGATTTATAATTTATTGTTTATTTAGGTAAGTATAATCTTAAAATTACATTAAGAAATTAAATATATGCAAAGTTTTAATAAATTTAAAACTTCATTATCTATACATAATTACATTTTTAATCTAAATATTTAAATCTAATTCTGTTTCACTATCGGAGCCATCATTGAGATTAATTACAATAGGATTTATATTGTTTTGGATAGAAATGTAAGAGTCCTCAATTTTTATAATGTGCTGTAGTGAATTTTTCCAGCTCTCAACTGGTATGTTAGTAATTATATTTTTTATCAAATTTATAACACTGGGAGCATCAAGTAGGTGTAACATTTTCTGCTCTGATCTTTGATTTTACTTGGTTCCACAAATGCTCTATGGGGTTAAACATACAGTGATACGGAGGAAGACGTAAGACAGTAGGCCCAGCCTGTTTAGCCAAATTATGACATACATATTGTTTTTTAATTGCATATGAATTTAGGACTTCCAAAAGATGCGTTTTTTTGTAACTGAATTCAAAATAAATATCATTTTCTAATTAATATTCCTGGATTTCAGTTTTTGAACTTGATGAAGCTTTGTGTAGCAGACGGCTGTGGAAGCTTGCGTTATAACACTGTTGTTTGGAATATTTTTTAAAAGATAATTTTGAAACCAGTTTTCAAAAAGTCCGGCACTTGTATCCTCATTATAATCCAAGCTAGAATCCTTAATATTCTTTGCAGACAACACCAAGCAGTTTGGGACAAATCCGTCTTCTGAACCAGCGTGTATTATGGTAATGCGTTTTCCTTTATTTGAAGGTGCTTTCGTCTGATAGTTTTGACTGGAATCAACCCATCCTTTGGATACTGTGTCGTGTGTATCGAACCATGTTTCATCAAGGTAAATTATGGATCTGTTTTCTAACGTATATCTTTTAATTTCTTGAAGGTAATTAAATCTCCAAGTGCGTAATCTGTACAATTCCATTACTACTTGTCTTTTGTCTATTTTGCGGTATTTAAATCCCATTTTACAAACAACTCTATGGAGGGTGGCACGGCTAATATTTATATTGGTTTCGTCTTCGTCTAGCTTCTCTATTAGTTTATCCAAGGTAGGAATAACTCCGCTTTCATAAAGACAATATATTTTCCTTCTCATTAGGTCCTGATCACTATTGTCTATACGGTGAGATTGAAAATCACTACGTTTTTTTCTTTTGTTCAATTCTTCACTAATAATAATATCCCTTATCGATGATATTGGAGTTTTTGTAAGTAGACAGGTTTCTTTTAAAGCTTCTTGTTTAATTAGACCTCTACTTATTAAAGTCTCATACACATTTTTCACAACCTGTTTTGCATCTATTGACAAATGATTTCGACGCGACATAGTTATATTCTCGTAAAACAACTTTTTCGAAACGCACAGTAAAAACGGTTATTCAACACTGCCACTAAAATATTAGCCAAAATATTTATATGCCTAATGGTTAATACTCGAGAAATACCTGGCCCACCCCTGCCCTTATGAACAAATGGGTTTACCCAATAACAATAAGTAATAAAATCGTTAAAGGTTTATTGAGGTATGGTCCGTCAAAAGCCATAACGATATACTTTGAGACAGACTATACATATAAGTTATTTCTATGTTGAAGGCTACAACTAGTCGGGGCACCTGCCAGTAGATAGATAGTATTTATTCAAACTGTCAACATCGTTTAATGACCATAAGTGGTGTGTGCTGGGTGTTGCACTAGAATTTTGTGAAGTTTTTTTTTTCCGCTGAACACGAATCTAAAGTCAAAATTCGTAAGTTAAACAGCAAATAATCGAGCAAAGTCGTAATTTCAGATATTAACGATTTTTTTTTTAATTTAAAACGTCAATATCCTAAAAACTATAAAAGATACATGAAACCTTATTAAACATAAATAATGTATTTTTAAAAGACCTTTAATTTAAGTTATATAACCATTTTGTCTAAATGCAATATTTTTCGAGTTATAATCAAAAAACCCAAATTCCAGAATTTTTTCAAGCCTCTGGAAAAAATTTGATTTTTTTTTGTGATTTTTTTTGCAGATTTTTAGTGATTTTAAATTCAAATAAATAAAATAAATGATTTATAATTAAAAAAAACAACAAAAATGACATTTACAAAAAAAATTTTTTTCGTATTTTGGAATAATTTTTTTTGTCAAAATAACATTTCCGTTTATACCTCCTTTAAAATATATCTTATCAAAAATGTTTATATAACTTTTTAAACACCCAATTTAAAAAGCTCTCTTTTTAGTTTTATGAAATTTTTCGTATCTCCTATAGTTTATATAGTAGAAGTCAAAACATTGGGGGTTTTCTCGACTTCTTGCTGTTTGACCCCCAATTTTAATTTTAGATTCGTGTTCAGCGGAAAAAATACGCCAGAAAATCCTATTTCGACACCCAGCACACACCACTTTTTTTGTGGGTCTGTTTTATTTTTTTTTATAACTTTTTATTTTTGGTAATAAGCTATTTATTTTTTTTTATTATTAAAATGTTAACAATTTTATACAAAACATCCAAAGTAGCAATTGTACCCAAGAGCAATAATTATTTATCACATTGGCAACACTGCTACGTGCAAACTTTTATTATCTTCTGACAAAATTGATTACATTGTTGCAAATTTACCCAAAAATTTCCCCAAATAAATGCTATTTGTGATGTCAAAAATAAAAAAGGTAATAAAAAATGTCGTTTTAAACAAAAATTATATTGATAGTAAAATGCACAGTGACTTAAGAGATAACTACACTTTGTCGATTTTATCGCAGAAATTAAAATAAATATTTACCGCTGAAAGCAGGTCATAAAAACCCTAAATATATGAGGCAAAATAAATGTAAAAATTAAACTAAAACTAAAAATGTATTATAACACAAAATACCACTAAAGCCAGAATTATTACTGCACAATTTTAAAGCGTACGAATATTTTAATATGTTATAAAATATTCATGCACGAGAAAAGAGTTGTTATTTAGTGGCGACTGGTGGTTTGTTTAATAGGGAGGGTTTAACATACAAAAGAAAAAAATTAACATATATCATGCACACCATTTAGATAGGTAATGTCCCATTTTTTATTTTAGGGAAAAATAGGTAAGAAGTGGGATTGTGATATATGCAAATACACACCAACTCTATTTTTTGAGATAAAAGTCCATTCTTCTGTTTTTGTTAGCAATAAACTTTTTAATCACCTTTTCATTAAAGTTTAAAATGTCACTTTTTATAATTTTTTTTAATGGAGAGTATTGCAAGATAAATGCCCTTGCAAATGTTTTTTTGCCTCTTAAACAACTAAACATTTAATGTTATAAATACCAAATAACAATATTCTTAAATAATTTAAATAACTAAATCTATATTAAAAATTAAAAACTTCATCAAGTCCTAGGCCTTTCTGGATTGTACCTAGTACCGATGTTGCATTACTGAAACTTCAAGATTTTTTGCATGGAATTTTTTTGCAAATTTAATTTATTAAACCCTTAGCCTCATCACCCAAAGAACCAAAAGTTTCAACAGCAAAAGAAATTAAAATAAAGCGGTCTTCAAGCTCTTTATATTTTAGATGTTATTTATTCGCGGCAAGACGAGCAGCTGCACCTACTAAATTAGAAGTTGTGTCCAGATAAGATTTTGCAAGTGTATGGCTGCAAGTAGCGTCCCAAAGTAATTGTTTACCATATTTCCAAGGGATTAAGGTCATTCCATCTACCCGTTTTCCATCGCTTCTGCAAATTCCAAGAGGCTCTAACACAGAAGGATTTTCAGCTGAAATTAGAGCTCTTTTAATAATGACATTTATCTGACTAGTGTCTAGAAGAACGTCCTGCGCTTTTATTGCAGCTTATCCCATGTAGGCCATAAATATCAACATTTTCGCCGCAAACGCAGGTGTGCTCTCCACACACAGGCAGACCAAGTCTGAGAGCGATGGAAATATGGAATGTTTTGTCATTTAACAAATTTCCCAAGGACGAAGATGGAAGTGTGTTAATCCAAGCATTACTTTCAGGAGCCTGAAGAGCAAGTAGAAGAGCCTTATCTTCACTTGTCTGGCATATGTTTGTAATATATTTGTGACGAGCTTGACAAATTAAAAAGTCAAAATCTTTCTGTTTTTTTGGTATTTCTTGTGTTGATTTTGAAGATTGCAAACAGATAACCATCTTACAAAACAATTGCTGAAATCATTATCTCTTGCAATGGTCTTTTTTTATGGTACTTTCCAACAAAACTTTTGAATCATTTTAAAGTTAAAAAACACCTTTCAGTTTCTGGTGTAGTCAATAAAATAGTAACCCATATTTTGAAAACCGAAACAATACAATAAATATTATTGTGTCTTCTCTGCCTGCAAAAAATCCTGATTGTTTTCAACGAGAAGGCGGGAATAAACATCCTGCCGATGAGCAAATATGCAGGCGCTCCAAAGCAAGCCGTAGCGTCGTCATGTTGTCATGGCACCCGCCATGAATTTGCAGATTCCAAGTTTTACCCCTTTACCGTCTACGGGCACTCGCGTCTAGAGAAACCCGGATATTAAGGCTGGCGTGCTTCTTGACAGTGTTGACGCATGTCTAATAATCTAACGATTTTTTTCATATTCTTATACCCTAAAAATAAAATTTTAATGTAAAAAGTAATGATTTGTTTTTAACAAAAATGACTTTCCTGAAAAATTAAACTTTTTATCCAATTGTCCTCTTGAATACCCTTATTTGTGGACAGTCTGTATATAAAACAACTAATTTTCGTTAAATATTTATTTCGACAGGATAAATCAGCAACAAATTTTAATCAAAAGCTTCAATTGGGGTTTTTTATTTAAATTTTACCCAAAAATTTCCCCGCATTTTTACCTCTGAAATATAATTGGGAAAAAAACCGCCTTAGCTAACCAGAACTAACCATCAGTGACCAGAACTAAATGCTTTTGAATTTGTCTAAATTATCCCTACGTAGAAGTTATTAACACCATTTTTACAATTTTTAATATGGTAGAAGTTAGAAATTTTTTAAAAGTGTATTTGTATATTCTACGGATCTTTTCTAATACGTTATAAAAATTTTGTTAATAACTTCTACGGATAATTTAAACAAATTCAAAAGACCTAAGTTCTAATCGGTTATGGTTAGTTCTAGTTAGTTAGCGGCATTTTATTTTCACCAATTATATTTTAGACGTGAAAATGCGGGATGTATTAGAAAAAAAACCACACAATTGTATTTAAAAAATCGCATTGCAAAAATTTATGTTCCAGTAAACAAGTTGAAAAAACGTAAAAAAAATATTATAAGCATGATAAGTAAAGTAACAAAAACATATGGCTATATTATACAGGGTGTTTCCTAGGTTGACGCTTTTTTAACTGTGCATACAACTCATTAAAATAAGCAACTCTTTCAAATAACTTTTTTTAAAAAACTCAAAAATAACAAAGCTACATAAACCTATTTGAAAATACGTCTAGTGCGGTTGCAGGAAGGTTTATTGTTCTTATTTGTTGAATGCACTAAATTAGCGTTGCTTACCAGACGAGTAGGGTTTATTTTAAATTATTGTTAAATTGAATGACAATAGAAAACGATGATTGTGGATTGCCGGTTTTAGGTTCCAATCTACGACGTCAGATTTACTGAGAATTGTCGTTGTGGCTTTACCAGACAAAGTTACGGGTTAATGTAATCAGGTCAGTTTAAGTCAAAAAAAGTCGGACAACATTCGATGAAAATCAGTTGATATCTCGTTTTTTTCATAGAGTTCGTCAACCCTACAGCCAAGAAGACGATTCCATCGCGTCGAGTTCGATTTTGTTTCAACTTCGAATAAAATTAACGATTTTTCGTGACAGACCGTATTTGCACCATCAAAAAAGTAAGTTTTATTTTCAGTATTTTGAAAATAGGTATTTAAAAAAGTGTGTTATTCGTAATAGTTCTATACACGTTTTAAAAAGCGGTCAACAATGCTTATTAGAAAATGCCATCTTTTCGAATTACGCGCCAAGTCCCTGTATAATATGGGTGTTTTTTAACTACAGAGCACAGTGCGCATTAATGCCGCATAATGCCGCATTAGCAAGCATTAATTGAAACAGCCAAGACCGATTATGCGAGGCAGTGCGGTAGTTGAAACACTCAATGTTGAGTATTGTGCGGCATAATGCGCTTTTGTGTGGTAATTGAAAGACACCCTATAGCATGTTTCATGTGTTAACACTGTCAAGAAGCTCGCCAGCCATAATATCTGGAGTTTCTCTAGACGCGAGTTCTACGGGCGGGTTTTCAAGAGCCAAGTCGCATCTCAGATCTCGGCTGGGCTTGCAATCGCAGAGTGAAATGAATAAACGGTCTAGTACTAGGGCTGCCCGATAAGAACGTAGAGATTTCGTGCAGAATAATTTGTTTTAAAAATTTGGCTTTAACTTTTTAAAAAAAAGTATGATAAATATATGTATGAGTATATATTTAATTTATTAATTTATAGTAAATAAAATGAAATGTGGACATATATTGTAGTTTATAATTTTTGTCTGAGAGAGGGCCCTTCAGAGCCATATTTTTTGTTTAATAGATTTTTTCGTAATCTTTAGTTTTTGAGATATTTACGTTTTTATTTTAAATTAAAATCGTTAATATCTCAAAAACTGAAAGGGCTACAAAAAAATGTATATAAAAATGACGTAGTTTTATTAGACCATCAATTATATACCTCTTTTTCCTAAAATTAATAGTTTTCGAGTTATATTGAAAAAAATATATTTTTTACGATTTTTTTTAGGTAAAAAAATGTAATTTGAACCCGCCGAGCTAAGGCAGCAATGCGGCTTTAAATTGTCTATAGTTCATAATAATATTAAAAAAATGTTTTATGCGTATCTCATATTGGTTTGCTTCTTTGTGGTGGCCTCCCGGACTAAAAGTAGTTCAAACACTCGGCACTTAATTAGAAATATTTTTCAAAACTTTAGTTAAAAATAATGTATAAATATATCCTATTTATTTTTGAAAAAAAAAATTGAAAAGTTTCAAGTCTAATAAAACAGATTTACAAACGCGTTAGCTCTGCCAGACATCGATTTTCTTATTTAACTATTATTAAATTTATCACACAAAATCGTAGTTATGTACCTCTCAGGTTAGTCAAGGTGCTTGCCAGCTCTTAGTCTAACACCGAGAAAGTGTTTAATAGCGGAATACATGTACATTTTTCTCGGGATTACATGACATTACAATTTAATTACAGGAATTTCAGAAATTACGTTAATAATGTTAGAAATATGCTCAGCATTAAGAGATTACGAGCACCATTACAGAATTTTAACCGACACTATGAAATTGCTGGTGGGATTAAGCTGAATTACATCGTCGTTTTAAATAATACTGCACATTGTGACCTAAAAAATTAGTTATTTAGCGGCTCTTGTTTTTAAATTGTTTGTATAAAGCATAGCATAGACTTACTCAGAGGAAGGGGCTGCTGGGCTGCAGCCTCCCTCCCAAATGCGACATTTTTTAAATTTAATCAGTTGTTTCTTAAATAGGCGTTTATTTTTGTTTTTCTTCAGTGCTGAAGCTTGTGTATCCAAGTAGTTACAATTAGGTTTATACAGAGTGTCTCAGAAGTAATGGGACACAGTGCAACAGCAGATTCCTTAGGTCGAAATAATGCAATTAACGAAAACTTTTAATTTTGTTTTTGCTTTTTCGTAATTTCTTAACTAAATAACATAGCGGTACAAAATTGGGGATTTAGGGGTACTTTGAGGCAAGAAATTCAAATTCGTCCATGCTTTTGATGGTATAACTTTTTTTAAGTTTACTTACCTGTTTGTTACAAAAAGAAGTTACCAAAATTCCCTCTGCGTCAAAATGTATACGTCATTTAGGTCTCTAGGAGTAACTATTTTCGAGATTAACGCACTTTAAAGGACTTCACAATTTTCCTATAAAAAATGGGTTTCGGCCAATTGTTTTGAAACTCTGCAAAGTAATAGTTTTTAACACGCTGATGAAAAGTCTCCACGGGCACAAAACCCGGAAACCGCTTTACCCCCCCCCCCCTCAAAACCAAAAGTCTCCAAATCCCCAGTGACTTTAAGCGCAAATTACTTTGCAAAGTTTGAAAGCAATTGGCCAAAACCCATTTTCCTTAGAAAATTGCGGGGTCTTTTAAAGTGCGCTTATCTCGAAAACAGTTGCTCCTAGTGACCTAAATGAGGTATACATTTTTGACGCAGCGGGAATTATATTAACTTGTTTTTTTATAAACAGGTCAATATATTAAGCTTCAAAAAAGTTATGCCATCTAAAACAAGTGCGATAGGCCGTAGCTGGCGCCCTCTACTCGCTTCAAAGAACCCCCAAATCCCCAATTTTGTACCGCCATGTCTTTTAGTGAAGAAATTAGTACAAAAAAACGAAGACAAAATTAAAAGTTTGACACCCTCTATCTTAGTTATTATCAATTTTGTGATGAGGCAAGTTTACGTTAAATGCATTATTTCGACCTAAGGAATCTGCTGTTGCTCTGTGTTTCATTACTTTTGGGACACCCTGTAGATTGGTAGTTCACTAAGTATTTTATCTTATTTATAAAAATATTTAAAAAATGTTTTTTTTTTGGAAGAATCCCCAAACCTAAACCCTGGCCACGCCAACAGTATAGTGTGTGTGTATTTTAAAATTATATAAGGTAAGTATTTTTACTGATTTTTAAATATACAATATATTATATAACCTCGATTTAAACTATAGCATAATAAAGATATAGGCAAATCTCCGACCAAAAATGTTTTTAAACTTTAAGTATTATCTCTTAAAAAAATATAAAATGACGGAACACAAAAAGTCTCGGGTTACAAAAAACAGATCAACAAAATCATCGATTATCCAATTTAAAAAATAAACTTAAACACTACCATGTACAAATGATATTAAATTAGGACCCTAATATACACATTTATTAAAACTGACTTAACATTTGGGCTATTTAAAAGTCTGGTTTTCGTTGGGATACTCATTATACTATTTTAAGTAAAAATAAAAAACTTACCCAAGCTTTTTGAAATTAATGCAAAGATAATCCAGGTGCTTCCTTCTCTATGACAGCTTTGGTAGCTTCCGGTGTGACATCACTTGGAGCAAATCCTGTTCCTCCCACAGTAAACAGAACATCACAGGTTGACAAATGGGCAACATTATTTAAGATGTTAATAATTTCCTGTTGGTCATCAGTAACAATTTGTTTAAATGTTATGTGGCTTTCGGGAAACGTTTTTGTTATTTCGGCTTCTAATTTTGGCCCAGCCAAGTCCTTTTCTGGATTTTTGAGCAAGTTGTACTCACTGAAAAAAAAGTAATCATTAGATACCGTTATTACAAAGGAATTTTATTGTATGTGGGGTCCAGTACCTATTTTACGTTACTGATGGTCGGTTGCACCAACGATTTTAAGGAACCCTCAGAGTTAAGTATTTCGTAAATCTCCAATGTAGCCAATCATATTGCTTGTTTGGCCATTTTAAGGATTACCTTGTATTAAGAGTTCCCTAAAAATGTTGGTGCAATCGGCCATAAGACCTTAGGTAATCATCACATCACACGTGCTTACACCTGACTCCGACCTCCCAGAAATTTAAATCGCGGTAAGGTGGATGAAGGGAGGAAAAATGATCTTATTTGATCTATTAAGTGGTTTATTTTTGTACGTAAATATAGACTTTTTATATTTATAATAAATTATTATAACACTAATATATATATATATATATATATATATATATATATATATATATATATATATATATATATATATATATATATATATATATATATATATATATATATATATATATATATATATATTATATATATATATATATATATATATATATATATATATATATATATATATATATATATATATATATATATATATACAGTGTGTCCCAAATTGGTGGGAATGTATGGGGATCTTGGAAACCACGATAGATAGAAAATCGGTTAAATGGGAAAGTTTTGGACAATTATGTTAGTAAGCTAATCCCGTTTACTACATGGTTTTATCTATTCAGGTTTTTGATAAATTTTGAAAAAACCTGAAACATGCATTTTCGAAAATCGGCCATATTTTTTTATTAGTGAAAATTTTTTAAATCCGTAAAAACTTCTTCACAGCAACTTTTTTTTTGTAGAATATGACCGAGTAGTCTATTTTCATTTTCTACGTTTCGGGTTTTTAGAATCATCATCAACTTTATTTTTGCAGCCAAATAGTGCTTTTTATTCTTGTTTCAACAATGTATAACATGTTATAGTTTAGGAGTTTATAACCTCATCCACTTCAAAAAAAAATATTTTCTCAGTTGGCCTTATTCGGCGAATGTCATCCAGCGTCATTATAAAGTTATTATTATAAAAAATAACTGGAGTGGGATGAGGGCAGGCAAATAAAACCACTATTGTATAATTAACGTTTCGTGGCTATCCTTATAAAGGGCCTATAATTAGAAAAGACACATTAAAAACTGGTATATGAACCTAATATCTTAACATCAAAAGCACTAACATATTCTGAGGCAAAAGGCCGGAAGACAACTTAAGTCACTCATATCCATGAGAATCTATTTCTAATTATAGGCCTTGATAAGTGGCAATCCAGCCCGAAACGTTGGGATAATATACAATAGTGGTTTTATTTGCCTGCCCTCATCCGCTACACTTCTCCAGTTGTTTCATAAAAAGGGTACTATAAACAAAACTATTATAAAAAATTTTTCAACTTTGTAAAATGGTTAATTATTTAAAGAAAAACTAGATATTTTGCAACGTACTGAAAGGCAGCATCCTAAACTAACATACTTTCGAAAACTGGTTACAAATGTGCTTAAATTCGGAAGTTTTAAAAAACCACGACCTAAGAAGTACGTTGAAGAAAATCGACAACGAGATGATGCACTAACCAACATTTTAAAGAAAATCCAACATCTTCAGCCAGGGATGTTGATAGAGAATTCCACATTCCTAAGTCAACCATTCATAGGGTAGTTAGGACTATTTAAAAAATATCGTTAATATGTTGAGAAATATGGACAACATTTTGAATTTTGGGTCGTTATTTTACATCTTCATTTTAGTAGGAATATTAGTTTAGCCACTTTTCATTGTTTTTGTTTTCACTTGTTTCAATTAACTTATTACGTGTAGTTTTGTTGTATCACGGTATTAACGTTATAGCTATGTTCGCAAAACCCATTTCTGTAAAATATCTGATCAGCTTATCTATTTTGCCAATTACTAATATTTTATTGTTTACAAAAAAATGACGTTCGCCGGAATCAAGGCCAACTGAGAAAATATTGGTTTTTTGAAATAAATGAATTTATAAACTCTTAAATTATAACATGTTATACAGAATAAAAAGCACTGTTTGGCTGCGTAAAAATCCAATATGGCGTCCATATAAAACAATAAAGTTGATGATGATTCTAAAAACCCGAAACGTAGAAAGTGAAAATTGACTACTTGGTCATATTCTACAAAAAAAGTTGCTATGAAGAAGTTTTTACAGATTTGAAAAATTTTCACTTATAAAAAAAATATGGCCGATTTTCGAAAATGCATGTTTCAGGTTTTTTCAAAATTTCTCAAAAACCTGAATAGATAAAACCATGTAGTTAACGGGATTAGCTTACTAACATAATTGGCCAAAACTTTCTCCATTTAACCGATTCTCTATCCATCGTGGTTTCCAAGATCCCCATACATTCCCCACCAATTTGGGACACACTATAATATATATATATATATATATATATATATATATATATATATATATATATATATATATATATATATATATATATATATATATATATATATATATATATATATATATATATATATATATATATATATATATTATACTAATTTCATTTTAAGATAAACCGAAAAACATGGCCAGCAGTTGACGAGACAAAAAGTTTTGGAAACTTAAAGAACAAATAAATAAAATAAAAGTTAATTTTGGTTTGGGATCATAGTTTTTATGGGAAAAAAGTAAAACTAACAAGGAAAATAGAGTGATTAACGATAAAAAAATAACCTAATAGTTACTATTTCTTAATATCTCCTATATTTCACTTCTTTTCATAAAATCTTTGAAATCCCATAGGGGAGATCGGAAAAAAATGACTGTTCACATTACTTAACCATATGTATATGTATGTGTTAGGAACATTTTAAACGCGATATAAAAATTTTGTGATGATACAGATGTTTTTCCAATAATTTTTTAAGTTTTAGTGTGTGGTGGTGAAACTTATAAAAAATGTTAATATTTAGTGTATAGTTTTTGTTGTAATGATACAAGCACATAAACACTTGTTTAAAATTAAAAGTTTGTTAAAACTTTTTAAAACATATACTTTATTCCATGTTATAACCGATTTATCCAGCTTTTAGCTTAAGGAAATATTAAAGAAGTGAATATGACAGCGAAATTTTATGAAAAAAAAACAATAATGGGTCAATCGTTAGCTGGAAACTCTATAATAATTATAAAGCCAGAAATTTTAGTGTTCATTCTGGATTTTGCACTATGTTTATTTTATTGATTAGATCGAAGTCAAAAATATTTTTTTGCCTATTATTTTTTACAAAAAAATCATAACATAGGATACAAGACTGTTTTCAAACCTAATTTAAATTAAATATTAATTCAATTTTTTGAAATTTAACGAAATACTAAACCAATGTGGTGAAAATTTCAAACTTAGTCTAATTTACTTTTTAGCAAATATGTAGAAATTGGCATTTTGTACAGTTGTTTTAATATTCATCTAATTTGCAATATACCAAAAATCTTTAAATAGTAAATAAAAGTTAGATTTTTTTTTAAAATGTCATTTTATAAAATGTAAAAATATTTGGCAATATGTGTACAAAGCTGTACGCCTATTGTAAAATTCACATACAATTGCAATTTTTATTGGCAGAAAAAGTCCTAAAAACGTCTTTCTCAGATTTGCATTCCGCATCGAATGAGCTATCGCTCATATTTATATATTATATAAACTCACCCACTCATCCATTGGCAAAATTTTTACTTACTATTTTAGATCCTTTGGTAAATAATACTGACTCAGGCATTAAAAATACTCAACATTTTTTAGAAAAATTACACACCTTCTTATAGATCCAAATAACACCCTGGTAAATGTTGTTAGTTGATTTAGGTGATTTTATCATTTATTTATATGTGTCTCAGTCTCAGGTCATCATATATGCCTAATAAATTATCAGCATTTGGTATATATTTTTTTATAATATCATAAACTCAAGGTAATTTTTTAAGGTCAAATGACTTAGTGCACACCTGCCTAATTTACATACTTTACCTGCACTTCCTTGTCCCCACGAGAGGGGGCGCAGGCTGTCGGCGTTTAATCACTACTAATGTCATAAATAATTTATTAATATAAATCTGTTATAATAAATATATTTATTATTTTCAAAAACAGGAAGGGTGGTGGGTTAAGTTTTAAGTTTTCCCAAATAACCTTAGCATCAAGCAAAGGTAACCAAGTATTATTAAAATTAACTGATATTAAGGCAACTTAATTGTCACATTAAAATAATCTGCAACCACAAATCCTTTAATATTTTCGTAGAGGATTTCTAATGGACAGATTTGTCGTCAATTTAGGATTATTCAATAAGGTATAATGGACTTATTTTCACACAAAAAGTATACTGATCGACGGTCATCCGGCAACAGCAACGGGACTGAATTACATTACTTACAATAAACAAAAGGGAAGCTCCACTCCAAATATTCTAATTCATAGTGACAAAGGTAATGTTGACAATAATCATTGTGTAAATAAAGAATGTATTTTAGAGCTATATGGCATCTTCTTTTTATGCATCTAAAATTAGTAAAATAACAGCACAATAGAGTCCTATGACATAATATAAGAAAATTGTAATAAAGGTTCTAAACAAATTAATTTAAGAAATGTGTTTGTACTATTCAAAAGGTGAGACTAAAAAAGTTGTGTTCTTTGTGCCCGTAAAAATCAACAATTATTGTACTGAGCCAGTGGCGTAGCCAGCCTTTCGAGGCAGGGAGCAACCTTTAAAGGGGCGCCCTGTTTTATAAAAGCATTATTATTAATGGTAAAAGCACATATGTCTTTTCTATAATTTAATATTTAAAAGCAAATAAAATGCATAGCAAATGTAGACTTTTTTCCATGGTGGCAAATTAAAATGTGGCAATTGTCAATGATTCTTTTCTAATCCAACAAAATACAGCCCATTCTGCTGGAAAATATATTTTTTTAAGGATTAAATAAGTATGTTGTTAAATTTTATAACTAATAATTATGTAAAATAAACAAATACTTTGTGACAGTTAATAATTAGTAATTCGTGTTATCTAAATTAAATTAGATTTATGTTAAATAAGGTAATGTTTTGTTAGAAGGAAAACAAAAATTGTAAATAATTCAAGTAGCAAATTAGACCATCGCTTTATTTATATTGGTAAAATATTCGTTTATTTTAGTATATCTGGCGCCAGACAATTTTTTAATTTAGTTCAGTCGTTAGAGATTTTTTTCTCCAACCGCCACCAAAGTTGATCAAATTTGACATATTAGTGGATTTTAAGGCAAAAAAATGAAAAATTAACGAATCCTTGCTGAAAAGTGTCGGAAAGAGGGTAAAGCTACTCCCTGAACTTTTAATCTTATTTTTTTCATAAAGTTTATTTTTTTAAATACCGCTGCCATTCGAAAGAACTAAAAATTTTACCCTAAGAATGACTATTCACACATCTAAGATATATTTTTTTTAAGTTTGAAAAATTTTCACCCTTAAAGACTCGCGACCGTGTTGAAATTGAATTTTTGCTATAACGTGAAAGAATCTCGTGAAGAGTAATATACCAAACGAAAGTACTAGTTTCAACTTTTATTTCTTGCACAGTTGTTATACTAGCAAATTCGTTCACATAAATAAATAAACCTTTATTTCAATCTTATATGCTTTAAGCTTGAAAATTATAGCAACTTGAGGGTCGGATATATTTTTCGAGCCATGTGTTTATTATTTCTATCATTTGGCTGGACAGGATTTACTTCTTCTTTGTGTTTTAAGCTTTGCAACTTATGAACTTTTTTGACCGTCTTATCATGTTAATTAACAAACCAGATTTCGCTCATTGTACGCATTACAAGCAACAAGTTAAGAGTATTATTTTAAAGGGAAGGGTTAGATCTTTAAGCAAATATGTCTTTATTTTTTAATATACTCAAGAAATTAAAAAAAAAATGAGTTTAAACAAGTATTTATAAGAAATCGTATTATCTCGAAAAATGACACGAGATATCGGACGGAGTGGTCTCGAAAGTTTCCCCTTATACAAGCAAGGACCCAGCTTTAAAATGCATGTACTTGAATTTCCCGGGAATGCTCTTAGAACGGCTATTTCATTTTGGAATATCGGGTAAATCTTAGGGAAAAAGTTCGTATCTCCTGTAGACGCAGGCGGCCATGTTGGGTTGTGCGCAGAGCAGGCAAAACAACGCGTCGTCTTTGCACACACGGAGGTATGCTCGGTGTGTTTACAAGCTGATTTGCTCTTACCGGTGTTAAATAATTTCTTGTGGAAGCGTTTCTTTATATACCTGCCAATAGTGGACAGAAAAATAGAAGAATTAGTAGTTAAAAGGAAATAAAATTAATACTTATTAAAAATGTTTATATAACTTTTTACATAGACAATTTAAAAAGCTGTATTTTTTATTTAGCAAATTTTTTTGTATCTTATAGTTTTTAAGATATTAACATTTTTTTTAATTTAAAACACCAAAAACTCAAAAACTATAAAACCTCCAACAAATTTTATATGACATAGTTAACAAATCCTTTAATTTGAGTTATTTAACTTTTTGTTTAAATGCAATTCTTGCCATGAATAAAAATGCTCAATAAATCTTGGTTTAATTAAAATTATTCATCTTATTTTTCCTACTAGTTCCCATATCTTTTCCCCATTACCAGATATCATTTATATTTTTTTCACAGCTATGTCGCTTGCGATTAATACTCTTCCTGAACTTATACTTTGGAAATTAATTTTTCAACATATTTTAAGCCAGGATTAGTATTAATGATTGACTGTTATTTTCCTAGACCAAACTATCTTAAAAATTATGTTTAGCGACTGCGAAAACCTATAGAGAATATACCTAAATGGTTCTTTATCCAATTTTTTGTTTAATCAATGTATAACTGTTCAATTGTTTAGAAAGTTAGGAATTCTCCATTACTACAAGCTGTGAGCCGGAAAATCGCAATTACAAGTTACGTTTTGCTTATTGTTATCGGGCTAGCTTTGAGCCCCAAACGGACTATTTTGCAACATAAAATTGTAAATAACAATTAACCATCACCTTCCTAGGTCGTATAAACTCGAAAATCGAGATCAGCTACCAAATAAATAAATAAAAAGTACATAATTCCAACTCGAGATCTTAAAAATTTATAAAAATACAAGCAGCGCCGTATGTATTGGCTTCCCCTGCCCCCTCCCTAGCTACGAGCCGGTTCACAGCTCACGGATTCATCATGCTGTTTCTTTTATCGCACTTGTTAAGTCCACTGCAAGAGGAGTTAGAGCCTTTTTCCCGTTATTTCAACTTTTAAAGGATATTACACATTTTTCCATGTTTAAGGGTGGTTTTCACCACACCCCTGATCAAGGATTTTAGTATTTTTGGTTTCAGGGTACTAAATACTACATCTGTACCAAATTTTGTTAACTTTGAGCTCGGTTAGAGGTGGGGGACTATTTTGCCGCCTCTAACGACTGGAGTAATTCGGCTACGCCAAGTTTTTTTCTGTGAATATATTTCTCCAATTTTTAATTTACAGTCCTTGTTTATTTTAATAAATAAGCTAGAAAATGATTTATATTTATTAAATATTTCTGACCAATTAGATGATTTGAAAAAGTACATACATCATACTACAGTGTAACCTCGATATAACGAAACTAAAGGAAATAGAAAATATTCGTTTGTATGTATATTTTGCAATGAATAAAAATCGTTATAAAAGGTT
Source organism: Listronotus oregonensis (assembly GCA_019359885.1). Classification (NCBI taxonomy): domain Eukaryota; kingdom Metazoa; phylum Arthropoda; class Insecta; order Coleoptera; family Curculionidae; genus Listronotus; species Listronotus oregonensis. Next base: position 32,363 of record JAHBCN010003670.1, on the reverse strand, counting down.
TTTGATATACCGGGTGGTGCGTCGCCGAGCGGAACATACGAAATCCCATGTAAATTTTTAGGTGGTTAATTATTGGCTCCCCTGTACATTTTACAGAAAAAATGTAGGATAACTTTTGTAAGAGACCAATCTGACAAACCCTCGTGCTAAGTTTCAAAAAATTTTAGTTGTGGTTAGTTGTGGTTAGCGAATCTTGAATTATTCAATTAAATGTAATTCCAAAATTACAAAATTTTCCGTTCAGGTAAAACCAGATAGACACCAGCCATCAGCAAACAATTTGTTATAAGGTCAAATCTGATGTACAGCCGAATACAAGGATTTTTTTTCGTTTCATCAATTTCACAACCATTACATTCGAAGTAAAAGACACGTAACACGTTAAAAATAATTTTATCATACTAGAATTTAATTAAACGAATAGCAGTATCTGAAATATTTTTAATTTATTTTCCCATCAAGCCTATCTGGTCCATTTTAACCATTAAATGTATTGTCAGTAAATTCAAGTCAAAAGTCACCGCAAAAAATAATTGTAATTGTGTAACTCAGAAGATCAAAAATAGATCCGAAAAAAGAGAGAACTGAACTCTTAATATTTTACTAGGTATGGAAAAATAAAATGAAATAAAATACAATAACTATAATAATTATAAAATAATAATAAATGTTAGTAATTGCATAAAGTTTATACATTAATTCTTCATGCATGGTTTAGATTCTCAAATTTTACACTTTTATAAATGACACTTTTTAAGTGACCCCACAGAAGAAGTAATTCGGTGAAAGATCAGGTGATCTGGCTGGCCAAAGTATCCGGTACCGTGGACCAATAATATTGTCGTTAAAAGCATTTTCCAGGTACTCTCTAACCATACGGTCATTATGAACGGGACAACCATCCATTTGGTACCAGATCATTTGATCTTTCCGAACAACTTCTTCCAAGACGGGTCCAATTTGATTTTGAAATAGGTCTAAATATTTTTCTGCTGTCAGGTTATAGTCCATAAAAAATGATCCAATGGTATGGTGTCCGATAATTCCCACGAATACATTTGTTTCTTGGGAATATCGTCTCCGAGTATGAACAAAGCGATGTTCATTTTCTTAGCTCCAATTCCGGCAATTTTAAACATTTGGTTCATTGCTAAGGGTGAATGTACATTCATCGGTAAAACAAATATTTCTTAAAAAATTCCTATCGTTATTTGCTCTTTCCATCAATTCAAACCAAAATGCTATTCTTCGCTCTTTATCTCCTTCCTGCAGCTCTTGATGTTTTTTGAATGTATAGGAATAATATTTGTGTTTTTTCAAAGTGCGAAATACCGTTGTATGATGTTTATTTGCCTCTTGCCCAAGAACCTTCGTACTAACCTTTTGTTTTCCTCCACACTCAGTAGAATATTAAGATCTCTGTTTTCTCTTTCTTCGGCTCTATTTTCGATATCCTGAGTTGAACATTTACAATTATTTATTTTGGTACCTTTGGAGGCAAACTTACTGGCAATACCTTTAATAGTTGAAATGGACGGAATGGGCTTGGAGAAAAATAAACTGAAAACATTTCAGATACTGCTCTAAAACTGTTTCCCGCATAATGTCACTTAATTTTGGATACTTTTTCGTCGACTAAATAATTCATTTTGTTTTAAATACCGACTGTCACTGATTTATTGACACTTTCCCTCATGTCAGGAATAATATTCATTTTACTGGTGCCGTTTTAACTGAACCAAAAATTTGGTAATTTTGCAATTACATTTAATTGAATAATTTTAGATTTGCTTATTATTTTTTTTTTAAATTTGCCATGAAGGCTTTTAGATTGGTCTCTTCAAAAAGTTATTTTACATTTTTTCTGTTAAATGTACAGGGAAGCCAATAATTGACCCCCTTAAAATTTACTTGGGATTTCCTATGTTCCGCTCGGCGACGCACCACCCGGTATGTATTCGTAATTGTAAAGGTATATTTTACATTACCTTTACAAGCAGTCCTACGGGATTTTAAAAAAAAATTAAATCGAGAAATTCGTTATATCGAGGCTCTATATCGAGGCTCGTTATATTAAAGTTGCACTGTTGCACTGTTACACTGTATAGTTTCTTCAGAAGTACCATTATTTTCTGGTGCAAAGCATGCAAATTTGTTTGCTACTTGAAAACAGTAACTAAATCTTTGTGTTAGTGCTTAAATAAATGCATCGGTAAAAAAAAAAAAATAAATCGAAATTCAAAAGGAAAATGCTAGAACAATTTTTAACTTTTCAATAATACCAGTTTTATATTTATAAGATTAGGTATGTTTAGGCGCAGCGGCGGAGAAAAAAAGGCAACTCTTTTTGATCCCCACTGCGATGATGTGCCGCCACACGAAAGGCGTTACATTTGTACTTCAAAGAAAATTTGACAATATTCTTAGAAGGATTTTTATAAGAAAAAGTAACTCTTTTGTTGTTGTAACTGTTTCTGTGAAAGTTTCTATTAACCCACTGATTAACAATTAGAGAGTAAAACGAGATGATTTTAAAGTGTTGCTTCTTTTTTTATCTTGGGACAGTCCACGAAGGCTAACGTACCGTGGGTGTCTTCAGTGTGGGAGGGAGTTTGTTCACACGGGCTTAAATTTTGGAGATTGGGAGGAGAAAAAAACTTCTGCGGGCAGCAGGTCCCTAGTCTTGACACTCTAGGGATGAAAAAACGAAGAGAATGGTAAGTTCGGCCTCTCTAACTGAACTGTTAAAGGATGCAAAAGTTGCACTACGTGTTGCTCTGTTGGGAGCTGCCAGAGAAGGAATTACTGGCCAACTCCTCTGGAGAAGCCATGAAAATACTATAGAAGAGCGACAAGATCCCCTACAGCTCGACGGTGGGCAAGAGAAAGAGGAAGCCTTTCTGTGAGCGTTGGATCATTAATAAGACGAACGGTCTTCTTTGAATGGAGTCCAGAATGCTAAATGTTGTAGGGGACGCCATTCCCGTGGAACAAAATTTAGGGTTGATTTGGGTACATACAGGTGCCGATTGGGAAGAGAAATATTTTCTGGCTCGGAAGAAAAAATCCAATATTTTTGAAGCTGCCAAGCTATGGATAAAATGTGTTTGTGCCAGTTGAGGTTATTCTCAAAAGAAACGCCAAAAGATTAAACGACTCTTTGTTCGGCGAACTTGGCCCTCATATGTAAGGGATGACATTTGCAGAATTTTTCGCGACAGCAACTTAATTGTTTTCCGAAGGGCTTAAACTGGGTTTTTGGCCCCAATCCAAATAAGTTTGAGGTCTTGTGAAAGAATATCTGCATTGACCTGCCTTGTTTTCGAAATCAAGGTTCACGGGGGCAAGAAATTGAATACTAAAGTTGGAAAGGGGACTATCTTCCGCAAAACTATGAGGGTTGATTGTGGAAGAGAGGTCGGTTTGTGTAAAAAGAAACAGCGTGGGTGCCAAGCACTGGTAACCCGCAAAAATTTGGGAAAAAACTGGAGGAATGACCATCTACACTAACTAATATACGTCGATTAGAAAAAAGGGAAATGGAAAGCCAAGAGCAAAGCTTAGGTGGAAGACCGTAAAAAAGGGAAGGGGTTTAAAAGCCCATCATGCCGGGGCCCGATCAAAAATTTTTTGGTATGTCAAGAGCAACGATCTGGGATTCACCAAAAAACCAAAAGGGCTTTGTTCCCCTTGTGGAGACAAAAAAGGAAAAAAATCAGCTTTGGATCTACTGTGACGGAATTCCTTTATATTAATACTTTTAAAAATTTGGGGAATTAAGAATTTTTTTCCTTTTTTTCAAAAAATGAAATAAATCGGGGTATAGTTGGAAGGGGCTTTTGGATCTTTTTTTTGGGGGAAAGGGGGTTCACACGTGCAGCTTTTTAACTCTCCGGGGGAAAACCTTTTGTCGTAAGAGATTCGAAAGAGGCGAGTTAAGATGGGTGCAAGCTCGGGCACATTTTTTTAAACAATTGCTGGTATGCCATCCAGCCCAGAAGATTTTTTGTATTAAAAAAAGAAAAAAACCTTGATCTGTTTACTTTAAAAAATTTATCGGGGATTTTTTGGGGAAACCCCGGGGAAAATGTTGGAAGGGGAAGATTAATAAAAGGGGATCCAAATTGGCAGCAAAAATTTTTTGGCAAATAGTTCGGCTTTTCCCCTTTGGGGAAAAACAATTCCATCTTCAGAGATTAGGGGTTGGAAAACTAATATTTTTGGCAAAGGACCAAAAACTTTTTTGCCCATTTGGGCAAGAGAACTTTATCTTTTTTTTGGTTTTTAAAAAAGGTCTTTTGCTTCTGATATAGTCTGATTATACTGATTTCTCGCTTCGATGCTACCTGTCGATTTTCGGGACTGGGGTTTGGAAGAAACTATTTGTGGGATTAAATTTTAAAAGTCTGGCTTTGTCACAGGATTTAGAAAACCATGGTTTGTGATTTGAAGTTATGGGGTTCTTTTTAGTGTGGGGAATATAGGCTCAATGCCTAGTTGAATTGTTTCGGTAATTTGTTTACTATTTCGGAAGGATCGAAAGTAGAAAAGCAGGTAGGATCCCAAGGGTAGCTGGCAAAGAAATCCCCAGACCATCCCAGTCGGCCGAATTGTAGTCCCCAGACGGTTCGTCGGCTTTGTTTTGTTCCTAAAATGGTGGAGTAAGATATGGTGACCAAACCATGGTCGGGAAAGGGGAGCAGTTCTGATGCTTTTTCGGGGGTGGAAGTAAGGAAGAGTTCCGGGGGGTTAGAATTATGGGTGGGAACCCTAGGAAAGTAGGTAGGTTCCATAATTAGATTGGTGGGAGTTGCTGATTGCGAAATTTTCTGCTGCCCTGCCTTGTGTATCAGTTTTTGTGGATCCTAGCCAATCCTTATTATGAACAGTAAATCCCCGAGAACGATTACTTCGGCCAATGGAAACTGGGAAATAATATTGTCGATCTTTACTGAAAGGAAATCAAGCTCGTTGTAGGAATTGTCGGACGGGGACCGGTATATACGAATAAATTTGGTAGAAGATCTGAAAAAAAGTTTAAGCCAAAGAATATCAGGCCTACCCGATTCGAGGTTAGAAACCCTAGCACACCTATTATTGAGGAATAAGGTTATCCGGTGTAACTAGTGCAAATGACAGTTAAATAATATTACAAATGTCAGTATAAAAAGTAAAAAAATATATTTAAAGATGTATCATATTAAACAGGCTTTTTAAAAATAATAATTAATTTTCAATGGATAAATAGTTTTTTTTATTAACCTTAGACGAAAATCGGAAATTGGTCCGATAAGTTAGAAATCACCTGAAAAATTACGAGTCTAGGGCTTTTTCTTACTTACTTGAAGGCTTTATAGCCATTTTCTCTATTCACAATCACAGGAGACTACACAGACACTACTTAGTCTATTAAAAAGAATCTTTTTCTTTTTAAAACTCACAATTCATTAAAAAGGAACAAACGATACAAGGCAAGAATCGATAAGTTTTTCGTCTTGTTACGTCAAATTTGAAAGTTCGCCTAACCTCGAAACCCGAACGTCATTCGGCTACTTAATTTTTTCTTTTAAATGCATTTATTCATTTTGACTTTTTTCTACTTTCCAACTAGCAGTTGAAAATTTATAAAATTTGAAATAACTATTTCTGCCAGTATTGTGACATTTAAGCACATAAAAACTATTATGCACCATTTTTATTTTTTTATCTAATAGTTTATATTTGAATCAAGCATGATTTATTGAAAAATTTGACCACAGCGAGCACTGCAATCGATTCAGCTGTCCCTACCATATACTTCACACCTTGCCAATAGGTAAAAATACATTTGGAAATATACCCTTTAAAATTGCTACATATTTGGGTTTACCTGATGGTAAGGCGTACATAGGTCATTGTTTAAGACGTACAGCGGCAACAATTCATTTTGATGCGGGAGGTAGTTTCGAGAGCTTAATGAGGTTAGGAGGCTGGAAGAGTTCTTCGGTAGCCCGAGGGTACGTGGATGATAGTGAAAGCCCCAAATTGGCTAATGCTTCCCTTGTAGTTGGGAAAAGTATTACTTCAAGTAACACAGCAACTGCGGTGGGGTATGAAAATGTAGAATTTTCCGGTCAGTTTGAAAAATGTACTTTAAAAAATAATTTTTATTATGATAAGCATATTGTGTAAGTATGTTTGTATTTTCCTAATAAATGCTTAAATGAAGATAATTTATTGTTTATTTATTGGTAAATTTGTAGGCCCTAGGGCGTTATTTTTTTTTAATAACGCCTTAGGGTAATAGTCGGACATTAAAATACTAAATAAACGAGTAGGTAGGTAACATTAATTTTAAAATGTTGGCCTAGCGTAATCTAGGCAATAGGCTGTTACGGAATCAAGGCAGTTCTGGCCGTGCCGGCGTAGAGGAAACACCTCTAGCCGTCTAATAACGGGGTGCTTGGTCATGGGGAAATTTCTTTTTGGGTTTTTGTAATAATTTATAGTTCAAGGGTTTGTGTAAAGGGTTTTAGGTTATTAAACGGGGTTTTGTTTTCACTGTTGAGGATAAATTCAGGGAATTTAAGTGTTAACTTGAGGGGGAAATTTTCCATTCTGCCGTGCGGACAAGGGGACAGGGCACTCGTCATGGCGGCCCCAGCGCCAAAACTGGGTGAGACAGTGTTCCCGGTTCCTTGCCGTTGCGCGGCGGCATGAAAAATTGCCAACATTTGGAAATGTAAGGAAAATGTTAATAATTGGGTTCTAGAAAGTTAATCATGACCAAGTTTTTAATTTAATTTCTTTTGTAATAACTTTTCAGTCTTTTGTAAATTAGTGTAGTATTTGTTTTGGGTTAATAGATTTAATTTAAATGTTATTTTGGTGTTTTTAATCATTAACGGAAAGCAGGCCAGAACTCCGCTGATTGGTAATGCGGTAGCGTTAGTAGCTACCGACTTATCAATCAGGGTAAACCAATTAAGGGGGAATATTTCTTGGGCATGGTGTTACGACTACCTTCTTCGGCGCTGCGGTTGCTTCGTGCAGCCCCTTCAGCCGTCAGGTCGTCGGGGTTCCTTAATTCAGGCTCTGGGTCAGTCCCAGCACTTGCCGATAAGGGACCAACTTCGCGTCCGGCTTGTATAAGCCCAGTTGGTATAAGGAAGAACCCCGTTACAGTAAATATAAGCACGATGTACGGCACATGACGATTTTGGTGAGTTACATGATAATGGACTTTGAGGGGCTAGGCCAGGTCCTGGAGGCCACGGCCACCCTCGGATAAGGGAAATAAGGGAAGTGCAGAACTTTCCCTTCAAATTTAGACCCCGGCTGACCCGATCTGGGCCCGGCCTGTGTAGAAAATCAACCCCAAAGGGGTACATGACATCCGAATGATAATAAGAACGGGGCCGACTTGGGTGGGCCAGGCCAGGCTTCCACAGCCTCGGCCACCCTCCAAATCGGTTCCAAGGAATAAAGGGAGGAACCCTCTTCACAGCCAGACCCCGGCCGGGTACCAACAACCCTGGCCCAGGGAGAAAACTACCCTGGAAGATTGAACCCCAGGTGGCTCTCAAAATTATAAAGTTTATTTGGATTTTGTTTTAAAGAAGGGATTTAATTTATTTTTTTTAAAACAGCAAACATGATAGGGCGGCTGCAGCGTGCATCGTCCAGCTCGGCCCGAACATGTGAGGATTAAGCCGGGAAAAAGAGGGCACCGACGAACTCCCCTGGCTCAGCTCGGAAACGAGCTTAGCTGCCCCTGAGATCGGAAGAGAAAGAGAGAGAGTCTCGAAGTTATCTAGAAAGAGAGAGAAGTGCCCTAAAAGATAACATGGCGCCCAACTAAGTGGCACTGAGCTTTCTGTTTAGAAACCAGTAACCGGGTAAAGCCGGAGAACCCGGAGTTCGTCAAATTAAAGTAAAATTTTTTTTTTTGTAACACGTTTTCTTAGTTTAAAGTATAAAGAGTAAATTTTAAGGGTAAAATCAGTAAGAGTTTTAAGTATAGCACCTGGTCATGGTTTTAGTATAATTTTTATTTGTAAATTTTTCGGAGAGACCTGGACAAGTAACGATGTTTTGGAAGCTGAGTTCTTGGTTATGGAAGTTGAAAGAAGACCGTCAAGGAAGCCGAGGGAAGTGTGCAGCGTTGATGGAAGCTACGAAAGAAAGATGCTTTTGGAAAAGAGCTGAATGATGGTGGTCAGTGTGTTGTGATGACCAGGGAGGTCATGATGCCGGGCTGGCTCGCCAGTTGTTATGGTGGTCACAGGGTGCAGCGGGATCTCCGGGATATAAGCAGGTGGCTTATGGAGGGCTGCAGTGACGGTTTGGTTTATGGGAGCAGACGGCAGAGTTAGTTGTTTGGAAGTTGAACCACTGATGCACCGGAGTAATGTAAATGGAAAATTGTTGATTTCCGAAGTTGTGTACGAAGACAAAGCCTTTCCCTTGGTCAACGAGATGGTTCTTCGAAGAAGACTCAGAGACTGTTAGTGCGGTGAAATTAACGGACTTTGCGTGTAGTAAATGAACGTTTTGTAAACTTTTTGTAAAAATGTAATCACTTGTAACTGTAACTTTTTTGTAACATTGGTAATATGTTAGGGTGCCTTGACCAGGTATGCTTTTGTATATTTGTTTTAACGTTTTTTGTATATTGGTTTATAATATGTATTTTGGGGGGAAGTTGTGCCCGTACATCGTGGCATTGTTTTAAATTACTTTTAATATTTTCAGGTTGGTTAATATTTGTAGTTGTTTTTTGTAAAATTTTGGTAATGATTTGTGACAATTTAAATTTCTTTTGTAAACTGTAAGGATACTTGTGTAAACACCGATGTGTAGGTGTCTTTTAATTTTTGTAAAACTACCTCGATTCCTGTTTTGTGTTATCGACGCAGCTTCGGTGCTCAGTTATGAGTACCGAATCTGAGTCTAAGTGGGGTGGTGTTACGGAATCGAGGCAGTTCTGGCCGTGCCGGCGTAGAGGAAACACCTCTAGCCGTCTAATAACGGGGTGCTTGGTCATGGGGAAATTTCTTTTTGGGTTTTTGTAATAATTTATAGTTCAAGGGTTTGTGTAAAGGGTTTTAGGTTATTAAACGGGGTTTTGTTTTCACTGTTGAGGATAAATTCAGGGAATTTAAGTGTTAACTTGAGGGGGAAATTTTCCATTCTGCCGTGCGGACAAGGGGGCAGGGCACTCGTCATGGCGGCCCCAGCGCCAAAACTGGGTGAGACAGTGTTCCCGGTTCCTTGCCGTTGCGCGGCGGCATGAAAAATTGCCAACATTTGGAAATGTAAGGAAAATGTTAATAATTGGGTTCTAGAAAGTTAATCATGACCAAGTTTTTAATTTAATTTCTTTTGTAATAACTTTTCAGTCTTTTGTAAATTAGTGTAGTATTTGTTTTGGGTTAATAGATTTAATTTAAATGTTATTTTGGTGTTTTTTAATCATTAACGGAAAGCAGGCCAGAACTCCGCTGATTGGTAATGCGGTAGCGTTAGTAGCTACCGACTTATCAATCAGGGTAAACCAATTAAGGGGGAATATTTCTTGGGCATGGTGTTACGACTACCTTCTTCGGCGCTGCAGGTTGCTTCGTGCAGCCCCTCAAAGTCAGGTCGTCGGGGTTCCTAATTCAGGCTCTGGGTCAGTCCCAGACTTGCCGATAAGGGACCAACTTCGCGTCCGGCTTTTATAAGCCCAGTTGGTATAAGGAAGAACCCCGTTACAGTAAATATAAGCACGATGTACGGCACATGACGATTTTGGTGAGTTACATGATAATGGACTTTGAGGGGCTAGGCCAGGTCCTGGAGGCCACGGCCACCCTCGGATAAGGGAAATAAGGGAAGTGCAGAACTTCCCCTTCAAATTTAGACCCCGGCCGACCCGATCTGGGCCCGGCCTGTGTAGAAAATCAACCCCAAAGGGGTACATGACATCCGAATGATAATAAGAACGGGGCCGACTTGGGTGGGCCAGGCCAGGCTTCCACAGCCTCGGCCACCCTCCAAATCGGTTCCAAGGAATAAAGGGAGGAACCCTCTTCACAGCCAGACCCCGGCCGGGTACCAACAACCCTGGCCCAGGGAGAAAACTACCCTGGAAGATTGAAACGAGTTGTGGGTGCCACTTTTGGCGGAAACCCCAGGTGGCTCTCAAAATTATAAAGTTTATTTGGATTTTGTTTTAAAGAAGGGATTTAATTTATTTTTTTTAAAACAGCAAACATGATAGGGCGGCTGCAGCGTGCATCGTCCAGCTCGGCCCGAACATGTGAGGATTAAGCCGGGAAAAAGAGGGCACCGACGAACTCCCCTAGCTCAGCTCGGAAACGAGCTTAGCTGCCCCTGAGATCGGAAGAGAAAGAGAGAGAGTCTCGAAGTTATCTAGAAAGAGAGAGAAGTGCCCTAAAAGATAACAAGGCACTATTACATAATGCTCACTCCTCAGAATCGTTTGAATCAGTATTATCCTTTTTATCGCTATATAATATGTCACTACTAACTAACTTTTGTGTCATGTTGTTATTGATAGAAAAATCATAACAATTTTTGTCGCCAATTAAAATTTTTCAAAATAAAATACTTACGATGGTTTTGACTTATGTAAAATTTCCAATACGAGATAGGACTGCGTGAAAATGCAAACAAATAAATTTTAAGCCACCTTTACTTGCAATCAAATGGGAATCCCATGTCGTTCTGCTCGATAACCGCTTGTACGCGACGGGGATTCCCCGGTCGTTTCTTTTTATATTCCATTGTTATCATTCACTAAGGGGACGAAGTAAGTTAATAATTCAAATGCAATATTTTATTTTAAAATGATTTATTTAAAAATCGTTAGAATTTCTACCTTATTCGTAAGATCATGAAATCGGAAATCATGTAATATTACGAATAATAGTGAGATCTGGCATCACTGAGTGGGCGTGCGTGTGTTGTCGTAGGCCGGCCAAAGCATTTCCCTCTTCTTCTGGGGTCGGTAGAAAGGGAATCAGCCGCCACACGTTTTCTGTCTGTCTTTATTTCGCTCAAGCCTTTGCCTATAAAATTAACATCTTCTTTTATCGCACTGAAAATCTCCGCACCTAAGAAATTTGTTTGCCAGACGTGTATAAACATTTTCACTCTACGTGTAGAGGCGTAAAAGGCTGCAGCTAAAATATTAGATTTAAATATTTTTTACACTTTCTATTTTTAAAAATATATAATGTGTTGCACATTAATTTAAAATGGGCTGTTATTTTATTTAGAAATTTTGCGACCTTGCACCAATTTTCTGGACTTACCATTGTTGCCGGGCTTACTGGCTTTCATTGTTTTTTACATATATTTTTGTTGCCATTTTTTTAAATTAAGTTGACTATTTTTAGGTAATAACAAAAATAAGACATATTAGAACTGTAACTTATTTTTAGGAATAATACAATAAATATAAATATACTACTTGAAATGTTTTATTTAAAAAAATTAAAAAATACTTTTTCAAAACCTTCTTCGTATGATCCCTTTCGAGCAAAACGCAATTTTACTTCTTTCAAGTCTGGAATAATACATACTTTAAATTTGAAAGTTCTACGAAAAAATTTGCAAATTTATCCAGTTTAAACTTTAATAATTCAGTCCAGGAAGGCTTAAAGCCCTGCCGTGGGTGTCTAAGGTAAAGTATGAGGTACTTTATTAAAACAGGACTTAAAGTTTTAAAGGAAAGGATAGTTAACATACTCTAGGGATGAAGAAACAAACAAGGTAGAAATTTCGGTTTCTGTCCAGATGTATTGTAAAGAGATATAAAAGAATGGCACTCCATGTTGCTATATTGAGAGTGGCTAGAGAAGGATTTATACTGGTGAATTTTTCAAATAAAACCTATAAAAGAGTGACAGATTTTCTATAGCGTGTCGGTAGATAAGGTGATCTCCTTTTGGAGTGAAATTAATAATAAGGTAAACGTCTCTTGAAAATAAAGAATGCTAAAAGTTGTGTACGCCAATTGTCTCATAATGTGTTTATGCCAATTAAGGTAATTTTGAAAACCTACAATACATGAATCTTTGTTTTGCAGAATTTGACCGCTAATAAGTAAAGGATAAGTGTGGTTCACTTTTTGCTAGACGGCGAACATCATTTTATTTTTGAGGCAATAAACTGGAGAACATTTTTGGCACTCCACTAAAAGAGGCTGCATTTTTTTCACATTGAATTCAAAATAAAAGTTTACCCAAATTATCCATACCTTTTTTTAGTTTTTGGAAAATTCCATAAACTGTTTTGCAAAAAGTAAAATTTAAGTACATATTAAATTAATTTAAGTCTATCGGTTAAATAGGATGTGTGTTATGGTAAAAATATAAACATTTAACTGTTTAAGTAGTATCCAAATAAACAATAAAATATTTTGGTACATAAAGCGCAAGTCGAATATGACCTTTGTCATTCGTAGTGGCCATTTTAACTGATCGTTCAAACGCATTCGATTACGCCTGGCAAGCCCTGTCATTCCTATTAATGAAAACATAAATAGATAAATGTGACCATTTTTGCAAAATAAGCGCACAATTGGCTAATAGTCAATCTCGGAAGCGCGTTTACAAATTTGTGTTATTCTTTTTAAATGGGACACGAATTGGGTATATTCACGTTTTTTGGAAAACCTCTAAAATAATAGCATTTATGCATATTAATCGTATAGTATTCTCGAAAAAAAAAATAAAAAAACATATTTCAAAAACTGCCCTTTAAAATTCAAACGCCAAGAATTGGCGCCGAAACAAGCTTTACGAAGGTCGCTGCTGTGTGACGTCAAAGCGCATATAAACAGAAAAGCGTTATTCGTGTTTCTAATACATTATCACCTTTTAAGCGAGGTTTAATTTTATTACGACATTATTTACGTGGCTACAGTTGAAAAAATTTAAGTTGCTGTAAATATCAAGGAACATTCATAGCTGTTTGAATAGGTAATATGTACGACTCACAAAACAAATGATGTTTTGTGCCCCTTTGCACAAGCACATCTGTAAGTACACCAAACAAAACTTTTGTACATATGTGTGCCTCGGGGCGATTCTGAGCGTAAAAAACGATGATTTACAACAGCAAGATGTAATATGCTAAAATCAAAAAGTAATTGTTTCTGTTGTGAAGACCACTTTAATGTAAGTTAGAAATAATAATAAATAAATAAATACATAAGCATATTTTTTCTAATTTGATTTAAACAACAAGTATTGTAAAAAGATGTTTATTTTATTTAACACAAAATAAATACTTGCAATGCTGCTTTTGCACCTCTGATTTCTGCTGAATTAAAACGTTCTGTCATTTTTAATGTAATACATCACCCTGAACATATCCACAGAGGGTAAATTGTTTGTGGAAGCCTGGACAAATCCTTTGTTAGCCATAATGAATGAAAAACATTTTATTTAGCCATGCAAGATAAAACAAAATACTAGTTATGTCGAGATTTACCGCAGCACAACTAGAAACAGACAAAATCGATACGTCAACAATCAGTATTTATATGCGATGTGACGTTACGAGTGGTTTTGCAGTCCCTTTAAACTTCTCCGTTTAACCTAAGTTTTCATACCTGAAATATTCGGTACTGGCTCTTTTATACGTACTTGTAAGATTATAAAATTGACCTGAGGACTCGTCCCTAGGAAATTATGTGTATTTTGCTTTGTTTAAAATATATGGATATTACCCAATTCTACCTTTGTAACATTTTATTTGCTTTTTTTGACTGCCTGCTCTTGTATATCGTATTCTTTGCTAATATGTTTGGCCATTAAAATAAAATTTACTTTGGTAAAGTAGATAGGCATTTTTCAACACTTTTATTTTGATTGCATGGCTTATCTCTTTTATTTTTAAAATAAATAGCTATAATGCCTTTTTTAATCTTAAAAGCTAATTAAGTAAATCGTAAATTACTTCTCGTTCTTCCGCTTTTATCATTTTATTTCATATTACTACTTTAACAGAAATAACTTTGCAATAATTTATTAACAGGAATAACTTTGCAATAATTTAAAGTTATTAATAATTTAAAAAAGCATACGACCTTTGAAGTGTAGATAATATTAATTTTTTTAATTTTATAAATTTAGCTAAATTTTAGTCATTTTACAACAACAACGGTATTTTTCCGTACGCGATTTCGCATAAACTGATACAATATCATTATAATAGCATATAAATTATTCTTTATTATTTGTGTATTCGGTTTTACTGAAAAATAAATTTTGCAAAATTAGTTGATATAATTATTAGTTTAATAATTAAATGTTATCATATTCACACACAAGCAGTAGTGTCAAGCATAGACTCCGGCGAGCCGCCTCGTTCTATAGCGAAACTCATTCTACTGATTTTCCTGCAATATTTACTGTAGGTGTGTGGGTCTCTAACTTAAAAGAAATGTAATTAATAAAAAGCAGTTATTTTTTGAAAAAAATCTTGGTTCCGTAAATTAGTATTTTCAGTCATGCTCTTTTTATGAAAGAAATATTTATGCAGTGTGTGTCAAATTTGAGATATAACGTTATAAATATATTTTTTAACCCAATTTTTTTACAAATATTTTTAGAGCGCATAATGCACTGTTGTCACGTTGTTAGTGGCTTTATTAGTTGCAAAATAAAATAATTTCTTAATATCCTTGTTTTTGTAAAACCTTATAGCAATAAATATAAATATATATTTTTCACACTTTTAAATGCAATAGTAAAGCTTTATTAAATAAAAAAAGTATATTTTAATCATAATATACTATCCAGTAAATAAAACAGGAAGATACTTTGTACGATACTTTACGTCGAAATTGTATCCGGAGTAACCATTTTCCGGGATTTGGTGGATTTCATTGTCGACTTACAAAGTTTCATTGATGGCTCTGCAAAAACTTAGAATGTAGGTTTATGATGCCATTTCAAATCGATGCCATCTCCAGTTAACCTAACATTGGTGTACGACAAATATGTGTTTAGGTAGGTTATGTTTTTTAAATCCTTTTTTAAATGATACATACATTTGAAATATTTTAAGCAAAAATTATAATTTTAATAGCTCTAATTTGTAATACACATGTTATTTTTAAACACTTATCTATTTTTGATAGATGCCCCGTTATAACAAATGATTAAAAAAACATAATTTTAACAGTTTTAATTTGTATAACACATGTTATTTTTAAAAATCGATGTTTTTTCGACGTATGCTTCGTTTTAACAAATGATTTTTTAAAAGTCATAGTATCATGTTATTTTTGTTTTTTTTTCTATTATAATCGTTTAATTTTATTAATTTTGGTTAAAACAACCGCATTTTATTAATTATTTGTTCCTTTTTAGAATGCTTCTGGTACCGACAATGTATTAAAAGATAGTTTGTTATTCAGAAGTCACTCTGTTATCGATTACTAAGATTATTCGACAGATGGGCTAACTGGGTTTCTAACTTAGATATGCAGTTCTATGAATAACAAATTTGTACTTTTCGGGTAAACTTAACACATACATTTTAATTTTTTATTTTGAGATACCGCAGTTGTAACTTGTAAACAAATTATTAAAAATAATAAAGTTAATTATTTTTGATAAAACAGGTCCACAAAAAAAAGTGGTGTGTGCTGGGTGCCGGACTAAGATTTTTTGGCGTATTTTTTCCGCTGAACACGAATCTAAAGTCAAAATTGGGAGTCAAAAAGCAAACAACCAAGAAAAGGCGTACTTATAGATATTAACATTTTTTCTTTAATTTAAAATGTCAAGACCTCAAAAACTGTAAAAGATACGCAAAACTTTATATAACGTAAATTAGGTATTTTTACAAGACCTCTATATTTTAAGTAATATAACCTTTTTGTCTAAATGCAATATTTTTCGAATTATAATGAAAAAACTGAATTCTCGAGATTTTTGCAAGGTATACCTCTGGAAAAAATGTATTTCTTTTTTTGTAAATTTTTGGATTTTGTCTGCAAATTTTAAGTGATTTATAATAAAAAAAAAACAAAAATTATAATAATTAAAAAAAAAACCATATTGGACTGATTTTTTTGTCAAAATTACCTTTTCTTCTTCAAACTTAAAATTGTTTAAAATAGCCAGTAACTTTTTGTATATGTAAACTGCTTAAGATAAAAATGCACATTTTTGTTGCATTGCACCAGTGCTATAGAAATAGGTTTTAACAAGTGTAAAAAATTTTCAGCCATCCTTTTAATACAGGTATCTGAAACTTTTTTAAAATCACTGGATCAATTTGATCTTTATGGTTTTCGCATATTAATAACAATTTTGGCCTTTCATTTACATAGATCTCAAGACAATCTGAAAGTGTATTCCATCAAACATCTTAAGGTAAGACTAATTTCTTGCCCCCTTTTTCTTTATACCAAGCATTTGGCAAATGGGTGTTTCTGAAGTATTTTACAATATGTACTATATATGTCCTTTAATCTGCGATGCTAAATCTTAGGAGAGCAAACTAAGTAAGTGTGCTGAACAACCATATGTAATTATAGAGTAATTGGACGACTCGGTAATTTTTTTTTATACTGACCATGTTGCTCTCATTATCTGTAACAATACTGGTAACTTTACAGTTATAATAATTTTTGCTTTTATTTATTAAGTTAATAGCCAATTCGGCAAGATAGTCAGCTGTATGGGGATGACCAGATATATCTAAGCTTTCTTAAAGAACACTGTTTTCATTCTCTGCAGTCAAAACTACACAGATTATCGGCTAATTATGTATATTGGACCATCCATCTAAGGACATGCAAACAGATTATCTAGATAACTTGTTAAAACAATTAGATTTTTCTTTATCAAATATTTCATTTAAGAGCGTTGATGATAACTGATATCTAGATGGTGGAAGGTAACCAGGTCTTAGTATTTCTATGGCCTTTCGAACCTCCTTATTTTTTATAGCTCTGCAATTTGTTGCGTAAACGGCTTTGGCTATTTGTCTGTCCAATTCTTTTTTTTATCTTGTCCAGTTCGCACAACAAAAAAATCCAAGTATCCGCTATTTTTACTATTTTCACGTCCACTTCCCTTTTCACAGTTATCGCTTCTCTGTTTCTTTGCTAACTGGTTAATTTCACTCTACTCAAACTACGCGAACGAAATTTGCATGTTAAAACTTTTTTAGTTTCTGCCTAAAAATATTTATTTACTTAACAAAACAAAATATAAGCAGTCAGAAATATTTAAAAATAATATTATTTGTAAAAGCTGGAATTTTTTTTATTAAAAATTATGTTTAAAAAAAAACATCAATTTTGGATTATTTTAAAACAATCATGATTTTTATTAACCCTGATTGTCTTGTGTTAAAAAAAATCTATTTTTTTAATAGATAAATATTTTCAGTCTATCAATAGAAAAATTTAGATGTAACCTAAGATGGGTTGACAGTAGAACTCTGCTAATTGGGTGGGTGAATACTGTCAAAGTATGTGTCATAAAAAAGTAATATAGAGTTGGCAAATAGGGCACTGCCTGAATACTTAGTTGATCCCGGTAAGTTTTAATTTAGTCATACTGATATATGCATGTAACTGGTTGTTCGGTAAGTTTTGTCGTTTGATAGGTGAGAAGACGCCATTGAACTTGTGTTTTATTTTTCTAAAAATTGTGGTACTTTATGGTGTTATTTTTATGAATATTTTGTAAAATTTCCTGTAGAAAATTGAATATCGTGCAATGATAAAATTCTTATTTTTATATACAGTAACTCAATTCTTAAACTTCAGTTGGAACAGAAGAAAGATGAGTTGTGAAATTAAAACGTACAAGTCTTGAAGACGTAAAGGATGTTTTTTTTCTTCTTATTTCCTGGAAGCCGTCTTGAATTACTACCAGAGGCAGTGCAGCCTCTTGGGCTTTTTGTGCCTAATCTCCATTATCTTTTATACCAATCATCCCATTAGTCTTGTTCCTTCTACAAGTCTATAATCCCGAGACTGGTTGGTTGATATATTCCTGTTGGCTCATTTTCGGTTGCCCAAATAATGTCTGTAAGTGTCGTTTGTATCTAATTAATCAATTATCTTATCACAAATGTTTACACATCCTTTTATACATAGAAAATTTAAAAACCTTTATATTTTGTTTTACGATTTTTTTTGTATCTCTCATAGTTTATATAGAGGTAGTCCCAACATTCCGTGGTAGCAGGTTTCTGCAGGTAAATGTACCGTATCGCTTTTTGGGTTTTTCTTGATTTTTTGCAATTTGACCCACAACTTTGACTTCAAATTCCTGTTTACGAAAAAAAATATACCAGAAAATCCTAGTCCGACACCCAACACACACCACTTTTTTTATGTGGACCTGTGTAATTGTTGTACTGGTTGTTAAAAAATATTTTACATATTATACGTTTTGTATTAAATTGCATGTAACTTTGTATGATCCCTAAAGGTATTATTCGTTTTAAAATAAACAGGGTTTATTTTTGAACTTCCCTGTACTTTTTAAAGAACGAATATAGAAATTTCGTGTATTTTTTCCGTAGATTTCAATAATCTCATCAGAAAAGCATTTGAAACAAAAACAAAAGAGTTACAGCACGGGTAACATATTTTTTAAATGGAATACCCCATATATTTTTATATCAATAGATACAGATTTTCACGAGGAATTCGGTGATATAAGGGTTGCTGGGTTTATTTTCTGCGGTTTGCTGCAATTCTCCAAAAACTGCATGATACTATAAGGATAAAACTATCCACCACCTGAAAAAACCTGGCTGCCACAGGTCACAGGTGATTATTTGTCAAAGTCAAAAATTTTAAAAATACGTTTATTAACTTTTGGAGTAGTTTTATAATGAGATTTTCATCAGAAGAACGGCTTCAAATTATAACTCTCTATTATAAATGTGGAGAAAACGCCAGGAAGATATTTTAGAGATTTTTTGCAAATTTCCACCGAAATATATCAGTAAAAACGATTTTAAAACTGAAGGTCTTATTCGAAGAAACAAAATCGTTACATATTAGAAAAAGGACTACAATGAGAAAAATAAACCGTGATCGAGCTATTCTAAATTATTTTACTTTGTATCCCATTAAGTCAATTACTGACGCAGTTAAAGACTTGAGGTATGGCCCTGCAAGAAGAAGAGTAACCTATGCGACAGTTCAGAGAACACTAAAATACTTAAGGTATCTTTCATATCACGTTCTTTCAGTGCAGCATTTAACATGTGAACAAAAGGAACTTTGCTTTCAATTTGTTTCCCAAATTTTAATCCATGAACAAGATAACGATCCTACCCTGTTTTAAACGATTCTTTGGACGGATGTTCAAAGCTATATTCACTACATCGGGAACGTTTAACCGACGCAATACGCACAGCTGGGCAAGACAAATCCCAGGAAATTCCAAGAGATTAAATACCAAGGGAGGTCTTCTCTTCATGTCTGGTGTGGTGTGCTTAACAATAGAATTGTCGGGCCAATATTCTATAAGGGATCTTTAACTGGAGAAAGATATCTCAATCCTCTTGAAAACGATATTAGGACATTTTAAAAGAATTGCCACCCACTCGAAACGTATCGCAAGATAATTTGGCAATAACACGGAGCGCCGCCCCATGCTGTTCATCAGGTTGTGCAGTATCTCAATCGCCGATACAAACAGTGGATTGGTCGTTATGGCACTATTAGATGGCCACCTAATAGTCCAGAGCCCAGATATTACAATTTTGGACACTTTTCTATGGGGTCACATAAAGAATGTCGTTTACCAAAATGGGAACACAAACACGGAAGAAATGAGAAAAAAAATTGTAAATGAAATTAATCGTCTTAACCAAGAACCTCAAATAATATTGGCGAGCTTAGAAAGGCTAAGGAGGGGTTATAGATCATGTTTCGAAAATAACGGGGTTCATATAGAACATTTAAATTATTAGTAATATTATAATTTTTTATAAGTGTTCTTATTACCACCATATTTTACTTTGTATTTTTTAAAATATTTTTCGTTTATTGTAATTTTGCTGCCTGGTTTAGAAATAGATATATCATATCATTTTTAGCATATAATATAATTTGAAGCCGTTCTTTTGATGAAAACCTCATTATAAAACTACTCCAAAAAGTAATAAACGTATTTTTAAAATTCTTGATTTGACAAATAAGCACCTGTGACCTGTGGCAGCCAGGTTTTTTCAGGTGAAACTATCCTTATAGTATCATGCAGTTTTTAGACAACCCAGCAACCCCTTTATCACCGAATTCCTCGTGAAAATCTCTATCTATTGATAAAAAAGTATACGGGGTATTCCTTTTAAAAAATACGCTATTCGTGCTGTAACTCTTTTGTTTTTGTTTCAAATGTTTTTCTGATTAGATTATTGAATTCTACGAAAAAAATATACGAAATGGCTATATTCGTCTTTTAAAAAAGTACAGGGAAAATCAAAAATAAAGCCCTGTTTACTTTAAAATGAATAACTCTGAACCAATTTTCAATTTCTTTTAAACCAGTACTTTTGAAATTTACAAAACAAGATGGCTAGTAACTCCCTCTCATTTATATTTTAGGTTTAAGTTCACCAATTATTTTCATAGAAATATACTACCAAATTTTTTAAACACTTTTAGAAGTGTGATAAACAAAATTTGGTTTTTAAACTTTTGCTTATTGTACATTACATTTCTTTATTTGATACTTTTTACAGATTAAGGTTTTTTATGTAAACTATTTGATACAAATGAAGTTTAAACAATTTAGCATTGTTATACTCTTTGATAAAAATAACATTTCATACAAAGTTTTTTGTAATTTTTAGTTAAAGATTTAGTAGGAAAGTAACCCTGCATATATAGCAAATTTTTCCCAACAAGTTTAGTTAATTAAAATTAAATTAACAGTTTTTTGTTAATTTTAATTGGTAATTCTACCCAAAACCCATTTAAATTTCCTAATCCCGTGTGATGGTTTTAACAAAATATATAATGAAACTTTATATGCAAATTAAATTAAAAACATTTCACCCAAGGATTAATTGTTTCAGTTTTAAACTTATGCAAGATATTCCTTTTATGTCATATAAATATTGCTTCCTTAAATTAATTCAGGTCCGTAAGCGTTAGGTAAAGATATTCTTTTTTTAGTTAATTTGTTAGGTTTTTTTTTGGGTTAAGGATAGGCGTTAGCTTAGACATTTAATAGTTTTTATAAAAAAAACTAGTTCGGTTTAATATAGTAATTTTAGTAAGATCTTTTAATTGTAAGAAATAACTTAAATTACCTTGAATTATAAATAACTTTTTAGAATTTACTTTATCTTTCATATTAGGGATCTTAACTTTTTATTACGCTTTCCAGAAACTTTTTAAGAAGCTATGACCTTAGGTGGCATAAAAGCAATAAAGTAAGAATGAAATGACAATAATGTTTTTTAATCTATTACATCCTATATAACTGTATTTTTTTGTTAAAGCATCAAATTCAAAACGGTTTCTAAAAAATGCAGCAATAAAAATAACGCTTCCATGTTCTAGGTAAATATGTTGACATTTAAAGCTAAATTATTTTTACGATTAAAGGAACTTGATGGTGAAATTTTGTAGTATTTTTCAACTGTATAAACCATCTTTGGTAATTTCTGAAACGGTTAATTTCTACGTAACTAAAATCTAGGCATTTTTAAGATATAGAACAACTACGTAAGGAGGGAAGCCCTACTTTGACCAAACCACAGGTGAGCACAGGCCGTGGCATATACTCACCAACCATAAACCTGAAAACCGGATGGACAATGGGCGCTGAACCCAGCGTGCTTCAATCCGAACTGACAGCCATAACCATAGCGGCTTACGAAATTAAAAGCTGCAACATCGCCAACCATACGATCAGTATTTATACAGACAGTACGTAAGCATTACTAGCCCTTAATAGACCACGCACTACTTCGGGACTTGTATTAGAATATCATCAAGCCCTGACTAACATATCTCTAAATAATGTGGTCAACCTAGCCTGAATCAACGGACATGACATATCTAAAGGAAATCATACCGCTGACTCGCTGACCAGGGCGGCTGCGGAACGGAAACTAATTGGTCCCGTCCCCACCACTAGATTGACAACAACAGCGATTATAGACATCATTAAAGAAACTCCAATCGACTGTTTGAAGAAAAATGGGATGATACTACGAACTGCAACTTCGCAAAAATAATGCTAAGCTATCCAGACAAGTCAAAAGCGAAAAAAAACCTTATGATGTCCAGAACCTCCGAACACTAACGGGCGTTCTAACTGGCCACTGCGGGCTACGAGGACAACTATTTAAAATGATTCTTACGGACATAGAATAATGAAGAGGCTGTGAACAAGAAAATAAGACCGACAATCTTTGCGATTATCCCGCCCTCACATTTGAACGAAACTCCATGCTGGGCACGAACTGGACATTACTGGCCGAAATTAGGGAGATTCCACATAAAGCCGTCGTTAACTCTTTCAAATCAATAGGTTGGACGACGCAGTAAATCCCCCGCGTACAAGAGGAAACACAAAGGACCTACTGAGGTCTAGGTGCAGTAGTATATTACCACCCTCTGAATTTTCAGATCAGATCAGACCAAACCCACGGACACAATTTTAGTGGTGCGTGATTTTCTACGCTTTATTAAAATGACAATTCACAGCCGACAAACTATAAGAGAAAACTGGAACAAGTCCCTTGAGTTTCTTAGTGAATCCCAGATTGTTGCCCTTGACATATCCAAAGCTTTCGATTAGGTCTAGTATGATAGGTTTCTTAATAAACTTCCTTCTTAGGATCTTTCACCTAAGCTTTGCTCTTGGCTCTCCAGTTTCCTTTCTAATCGACTGTAGATGGTCATTCTTCCAGCCTTTACCAAATTAATGCTATGGTACCCCAGGACTCAGTACTGGCACCCAGTCTGTTTCTTCTACACATTAACAATATTCTCTCTTCCACAATCAATGCCATTTATATTTTTGCTGAGGATAGTACCCTCCACTCTAACATTCAATTTCTCAAGCCAGTCAATAGGCCTGATATGGCGACCAAGCGTAGGTCAATGCGAGACCTTAAACTTATTTTGGATTCAGGCGCCAAAAATATTGTTCAGTTTAATGCCTTGAGCGGCCAAGTTCTGCAGAACAAAGAGTCGTTTAATCTTGGCGGCTTTTGAGAATAGCCTCAACTGGCAAAAACACATTACATTCATAGCCTCGGCGGCTTCAAAAAAGCTTGGATTCCTCTTTCGAGCCAGAAAGTATTTTTCTTCTTCCAATCTGTATACTCTGTATGTATCCCAAATCAGACCCTCTTTAGAATATTGTTTTTATGCCTGGGGAATGGCGTCTCCTACAACACTTAGCATCCTTGACTCCATTCAGAGAAGAGCGTTCGTATTATTAATGATCCCACGCTTACAAAATGGCTTTCTTCTCTTGCCCACCATTGAGCTGTAAGGGATCTGTCCCTCTTCTATAGGTATTTTCACGGCTTCTGCTCAGAGGAGTTGGCCAGTATAATTCTTCCTCTGGCAGCTCCCAACAGAGCAACACATAGGGCAACTTCTATGCATCCTTTTACAGTTCAATTAGAGAGACCCCGAACTTTCCGCTTTCTTCGTTCTTTCATCCCTAGAATGTCTAGACTATGAAACCTGCTGCCTGCGGAAGTTTTTCCTTCTCCCCAGTCTCCAAATATTTAAGTCCTGTGTGAACAAACTTCTTCTCACCACACTTAAGACACCCACGGTGCGTTAGTACTTATGCATTAGCCTTCGTGAACTGTCCAAAGATAAAAAAACGGTAATTGGAATGTTACGAAACAGGCAAGCAGCGCAAAGCAAGAATGGTTTTGAAACAGTTTTCTGAAAGAGGTTCTTTTTAAAACTAAAATGTGATTTATCCCTTAGTTTCAATAATTCTGTTTTAACCATCTTTAGTTCTTTGGTAAATGACTGAAAAAATCTATAAAATGGTTGGTTACAGTGTGTTATTTAGGTTCCTTTTATATTAATTTACCTAATGGCTATTTAGTCGTAGTTGCAAACCAATAACCAAAAAATAATTAGATTTATCTAACTAATTAGCCATTAAAAAAATTGCTACGTGAAAAGCCAGTCGTAAATTTTATGTTGAGGCAAAGAATAGAGAAAGACTTAAGCCCTCGCTTAAGCCCTAATTTAATAGAGAAAATTATGTCTTGTCTACCCGGATTTATCTCGTCCGTGAATTCTCGTCGGATTGAGGCGTCATATATTTTCCCGCTAAAAGAATAATGTTTAAACAACAGAGTTGTATAGGTGTAATTTGTTTTCAACTTTGTTTTTCACTAGCTCTAGGATGCAGACTTAAATTTACATTACATACTTAGTAAATACAATTTAAATTTTTATACAATCACGGCTAAATGGGCAAAGGCCGTGGCCACATAAAAAAATCGAAGACACGCTGCAAGTGATCAATGTTATTTTATTTATTTTGGTATTGTAAGGATTGTAGGAAGTAATTGTTTCTAAAATATTGACACTAACCGGTCGGCATAAAATCATTTATTGTTTAAATACCTGTTTTATAAGAAGAATCCTTAAATATTTCGGAAGTAAGTTAGGGCCAAATTAAAAAAGGATTTTTTTTTAATCAAAAACAACTATAGTTGTCACTTTAGACGCCCATATCCTTTGTATAAATACATTTTGCCGACAATCGAATTTTATTGAAATATTTTATGTTTAACTACTTGAAGCTACGCAGCGTTGCTGTTTGATTGAGTAAATAAATATTGTGTTTTAAATTATAGTTAAACATTAAGTTTTCCGGTAACATTTTTATGTGAACAAAAACTTGAAACTTATGTAGTATGGCCTCATATAATATGAAATATAAATATAAAGTGCAAAAGTCCTTCCTAAAATGAATTTTCTATAAAGGCCCTTACTTGAAAAAATGCTAAAACACAACAGTTTATTTGTACAAAAGGCTATTTGACTGATTTTGAAAAATCGTTTTAAATTATTCTTTGGTACCTAACAATCACTATACATTTTATATTTCTGGGAAATCTGCTGTATTTTCAATAATTTTCAATGTTAAAGTTTAAATTTCAAAATTCGCGCTAAAAATGATGTCTTTGTAATAGCGTCGATATATGTTTCGCGTGACGTCATATGCAAGTAAACAAGTTAACAACGAGTGCAACTACAGTGAATTGTGTTAATAATTTCTCAATTTATTAGCTAAAATGGTATATAAATGGTGTGTAGTGCCACAATGTACCAATCCTTCTCTGAAAACACCACAAAAACTGTTTATATCTGTCCCAACAAATTCTAGAAGGCGAAAAAAGTGGATTAGCTTAAAGAGATACAAACAGCTTTGTACTACATTCAAATGTTTTTATGTGTGAAGATCAATTTAATGTACGTATACAAATACCTATAGATTTATATAGAACAAAATATCACCTTTATGTAACTTATAAACACTTTAAGGTATAACCTAACTTTTGGATTAGAATGATTTTGTTTGTTCGAGAAGTTAAATACCTAGCAAGTTAGTACTTTCTCTTTTTATACTTAACGGTATTATTATTAAATTGCAAATGAAAACTGATATAATAAATTACACGAAATACAAAATGAGCTTTGCGAAGAATTTACATTTCAATTTGTCTCCGATAAGAGATGGCACTTCTTATATTTTTACACTTCATAAACATAACCTACAATAAGATTTTGAAAAATACTGAATAATAAAGACATAAATAAATAATTTTTTAGAGGTACTTACACAGCTGTTTTTACATTTTTGAGTTCTGCAGCATAGTAGTCAGCGTTATTTTTAAAGAAACGCACCATCATAAACCGCCTATTTCAGGTAGGTTTCTGTTATCGGCTTGCACAAAATTTATGTCCATTTTGAAGTACGAAAAGGATAACTATGTTACTTAAAATATGTTTCTTAGATAGTTACAGATAGAAAATAACACCTGAAAACACACAACACAAAGCTTGTGACATTTATTTACTAGCAAGTGACGGCACCAAAGTTGTAACCAATCACAGAGCGTTGCAGTCGCTGAATTAATTTTAAAAATAGTTGAATTTTAATACGTATATTTTGCAATAAATATGCATATTTTACCTTATATTATAGGGAAATATGCTTTTTTATACTATTATTTGATAGGATAACCACAATAAAGCTTATTTTCAATGGTGGCAAATAGCCTATTGTTTATGTGTGCGTAACATTTTCAACCAGCTTCCTCCAACCACTTAGTATTTAGCTACCTTTTTTTTTTGAATAGCAACCTCAATAATATAGGCGCTATAAAAAAGGTCCGAAAAACTAAATTCAATGATAATATAAGCAAGCCGAAGTTTATTCCAAAGTTGTCGGTCTATCCGAGAAAGCAAGCATGTTTTTTAAGACCATTAAGAAAGAAAAGAGAAAGCTAGATAGCTTAAGGAGTTACAGGGAAGGAGCTGAAAATATTTGAAAAATCAAAATATATTATAATGTTTCCAAAAATACCAGACCTTTGGGCAATTCTGTACTGAGTGGCCACACAAGCGAGCGGCGTTCAATAGCTTTCAAATAAATAAGGCAATGGATTTTGTTTATATGACAAATACACTTCTCATCAGAAAAAAATTTCGAGTATATAGGTGGCCGAAATAAGCCTGGCGATATAAAAGTAGTTTTTTTATTAAGACACCCTGTATTTTTATGCATTTTTAGTTTTATAAGAACCTACTTACATTTTGTAATATTAAAGGAGTAACTGTATGTTTCCTGCTGCAGTTAGGAGTGTTCTGTAAAACTTATAACTATGGGAAAAAATCAGGTTTTGTCAGATCTGGTGACTTTGCAGGTCATGGAACAGGTCCTTATCTTCCCATCCAGCATCCTGGAAATTTTTCATCCAGAGTGTGTAGAATTAATTGCCAAACTGAGCAGGCTACCTTATCCTTTCTTATAACTCGAATGGTATATTTTTTTTAGAAGATTATCAAGATCTTGGTTTAAAAATGTCTAAAAGAAATGAAGTTTTTTTTATAAAATTAAGCTAACGAATAATAACAAACAACAACTTCCAAACCATTAACTAGTGCTGGTTAGTTTTCGTTAGGTTTTTCTCGTTAAATTGTAAATTTTCTTTATTATAACTGAGCCGTCAAACAAAATGAAAAAAAGGCTGATATTTTAATTTTTCGATATTTTATAGCCAAATATAGAGTGAACCCCACTTTCAGATAATTACCTTATTTAATATTTTTTTTATAATATCTGTATTATTATTTAATCCACAATGCTTAAAGGCTAAATTTAAATACTTTTTTTGATCCGACAACGTCGCAAAATCTGGCCTTTTACTTAAAATAAAATAGTGTTTTTTCGACTTTTAATTTCATTTATTTCTGCAAAAATGCATTTTCTCGGAATTTCCTTCTTGAAATCCACTAAACAAAATGTAATTTTTTTTTTCGAATCGAATGGAGCTAAACGACACCGGTCACCGCTTGGAATTAAACTTGGCACACACACACATATTTTCGTTTTAATTCCTTTTGCTGTTACAGATAAATTTGCCAGACAATACATATATTTAAAAGAGGAATAGAGGGACAGGGAATATAGAATATTTATTTATGATAATTTTTGCTTTACGCTTTATATGAACAAAATATACAAAACTAATCTCTGAAATAAAAAGCAGATGATGTCAAAAGCAAAATCCAGAGTATGTCCGGTAATTTAATACCAAAACAAATTTATCTCAGAACGCGCATTTTTTATTAGGTTCACCATTTTTTTTAGTCGAGCATTTTTTTACCTAAGGTTGTACTAATATCATCATAATAAAACTTAAAAACCTCCTTAAAATACTTTGTTAAGCATAAAGAAAGCAAACAATTTACTTACTATGGGGATTTAAGACACAGAAGAGACCCTGAGCAGAAGGACAGATTTAATATAATTAAAAAAAATTACATTATTAAATGCAAGCCTATTTTCGGCATAAATTACTCCTACTTATAGTCCAAGAGGCACATACCTTTTACTACTATACTAGTTAAGTTGGAAAATCTCTCTTTGGAACCCGACGAAGTTTCCTTCTTTTAATTTTTTTAATAGTTGGGGAGAGGAATTAAATTTAAAAGATGCAGTTAATTTAGACAAATTATTTGACGGAATTATGTTAGTTAAAGAACCTATTTTTTTAAACAAATATTTGACATTCTTACACAACTAGCGACAGATGGTCATTTATTTTACAAAATACATTGGGTCTTAAAAATTCATTTGTAATATTTTTTTGCTCGAAGCATTCTTGCAACTTCTGCATTTTCCGAACGTATTTTTTCTTTAATGAACATTAAGTGGCGGGAATTAATAAAATATGAGCTGCTTGTCTCTGCTTATTCAAAGAATAACTTCTTAGAGTTCTATCCAATAATTATAATTAAAGGCAACGAACGACTTCTGGATGCAGTTAAGATCAAAAAAATATAGATACAAATAATTTTCTTTATTATTAAAATGTTATTTTTTGCTATCCAAAAATACATTATCAGTTAATTTTTAAAAAGCCTTTTAACATTAACTATATTGTTTTCCTTTTATAATTTTAAGGGTGTTGTCTATATAGTTCTCTTAATTTCTAGACAAGACTATATATTTCTGTTAATTTATAGAAATGTTTTATTAAAGTACGTTTCCTACATAAAACATTTAATTTATTTAATTTAAAAAAAAAATAAATTTGTAATTGTCAAAAATATTTTAAAAATAAATAATTAAACAAAATACCTATTAAACATTAGCAACAATAGCAATTTATAAAACTGAAAACATACAAAATTTATAATTAAGTAGGTATTATTTTTAAACGCCGAACGATAAAAGTTGTTATGCTAAAAAATATTTAAAAAAATAAAGCGTTAAAAAATTGTTTAATTGTCCTTCTTTAGCTCGGTGATGAGTTGGCAACCCTAGGAGAGTAGCATCAAATACGCCCGCGCGTTAAAAATCCACCGTAATCAAGTAATTATAGTGTCAAGTATTAAACTATTAGGGTTGTTTAATTATATTTTAAAGATATAAAAAATCGTATTTAGCTGTTGAAATCGTGGTGGATTATACGTTCACTGCCTTAATAAACATAAACGTTTATTATAAAAAATTAGTAAGAGTATCAAAGTTCAAATGTGAATATATAATGTGTGTTTTGTAATTAATAAAAATCTCTAAATTAGTAATTTTCTGCACCCCACGACCAATTTTCACCGAAAAACTATGTATGTAAAACGTGTTTACTTTTCAAAGATGAAATCCACAGACCAAACGCCAGTTATAAATGTTTGGTTTATTTTCTAACTTGACTTTTTAATTTTAGTAAGCAACGGCCATAGCACGTTAATATACCAGTTCCACACTAACAGCCCCCTTAGTGCTCCCTCCCCAAAAACAAACGGGAACCGACTTAAACACAGACGAGGACGAAGACACCGACGAAGATCTATAAGAAACACAAGCCCCAATAAAAATTGCAGAAAATCCAAAGAAAATGCCCAGGGCGCAGAACGATAGTAGTCCAGAGAATCCACCCCTGATAAATGATGATCTCAACAATGACGAAATGCAGACAGAACAAGAAGACTATAACTTAAATGCACTACTACACCAAAAAACTTATACAACTATACAAACTCACAATAGATTCCAACCACCAGAAAAACACGTCCACCTAGAAGAACCCCCTACTAGTGCGACAACAAGATAAGTACCAAAAAAGAAACCCCAATTCAAGACAACAAACCAGACAAATCAGCCAAAAAAAACAAACCGATCCCCACCCATTATAATTATAATTGAAGGACAAGTCAAGACGTCAGAAAATGCCAGAGCATTCAATGATAAAATTAAAGGAGTCTTGAAAAAGGAATTCCAACTCAAGTACGCTAAAAATTCAATTATAATACATGCAAACGACCATGACAAATATCAACTTCTAAAAGGGAAACTACAAACATCACAAGAAAATAAATGGTACACGTACGCGACAACCGAAGAGCGTACGCATGCTTTCATAATAAAAGGTCTGGACCATAGACCCGACACTGAAGATATAAAAATTGCCCTTAAGAGCGAACATAACATCGATGCCAAAAGAATATTCGCCATAGAAACCAAGTACAAACCTCTGTATATGCTTATAACGGGTCCCGAAGTCACGCTGAAGACACTTCAGCAAATTAGATGCATTGATAATACAGCAGTACGCTGGGAACGACGGGAGAACATCAAGAAGATAATACTATGCAAAAAATGTCAGCAATGGGGTCACGCCCAACATACTGCTACAGAGTAATAAAGTGCATGCACTGCAGTCTAAGCCATATAACAACCACTTGCCCAACTCCGGAAATCGCCCTGTGCGCTAACTGTAAGGGCGAACATAAAGCTAACAGCACCGACTGTCCAGTGTACATGTTCAAATTGTCAAAAATCGAAGAACGAAAAAATCAACAACCAACTAAGTATATACCAGCACCAAAACCGCAAGCCATTCCGTGGAAAACGGCCAGGGCAAGTGGCCCAACTTTACGAGCCGGGCAGGGCTCCATCCCCCACCAACCCTCAACGGAACTAACCCAAAATATGGACTATGACCAAGCCTTTCCTGACTTTGCGAATGTGAGAGACGGACAGAGTACGGGCGAGCAGAATGCAAGCCAGGTTAGTGATCTAAGGGAACTCTTTGATTGTCTCAAGGGCATAAACATGCATAACAAAAGAGGATAAAGCAATAGCATTATTATCACTTATGAACGATCTCGATCAATATGATATATAAATCTTTTTTTTCATCTTTCATATTTAAAAATAAATCATTAATTAGTAAAATAATCATCTGTAAAAAATTAAATAATAAAGTACTATTCACATTTAAAGAAAAACTTATAAATCGTAACCTAATAAAACATTTCTTTTAATTTCATATAACCTATCAATTAATAAAATAAATATTTTCTACAAATTAAGTATAAGAATATTAATGTATCCAATGATTTTATTTATTTATTTATTTATTTATTTATTTATTTATTTATTTATTTATTTATTTATTTATTTATTTATTTATTTATTTATATATTTATTTATTTACATATTTATTTATATATTTATTTATTTATTTATATATGTATTTATATATTTATTTATATATATATATATATATATAATATATATATATATATATATATATATATATATATATATATATATATATATATATATATATATATATATATATATATTATTTATTTATTTATTTATATATTTATTTATTTATTTATTTATTTATTTATATATTTATTTATTTATTTATTTACACCGTGTGCCGTTGCTTTTTTGTTTTGTTTATTAATATTTTAAGAATATTTTTAAATTTTAAGTGGTAGTCTGGTAGTGTTCTAGATAGACCCTCCTTTTTTAAAACGAGCTATATTATTAAAGAATAAAACATTTCGGTAATTTTTCCGAAATGCGGAGAGAAATTTCAGACACTGCTTATTATTTGAAGCCAAGAAGTCTTGCTAAAATTTAATAGAATATTTCGGTAATTCGCCCGAAATACAAAAACAAACTTTTAGACCTCTTACTTTGAAACGAGAAGTCTTACTTTTTCGCGGGCAAAATCTTGAAAGCTTATTGGATGCGTCCACCTGCCACGCATTACCGGTTCACGGAAACATGTCGATATGTTCGCGTTGCCTAGCGACGGTTAATTTCCCCTTATTTCTTAATTTAAGATTGGAAACGGAGTTCCGAGAATTAAATGTTGGGATGTTTGGAATTTATTAAAGCGCTGTTGTCACGCTAATGTAGAAATTTATTGATTAAATTTAGATTTTATTTTATTCAGATTCAGAAAGAAAATTTGCCTACTTGTGGGTATAGAAAAATAGCTTTTAGAATGTAGAATGTGTTTCTGCAGCAGGTAATATCTTTATAAATGTTACAACTGTCAATGTTATAATTTCACATCATCAGCGGATCACTTTTCATCTTTCCAATCAACAGATAATTATATTTTTTAATAAATACAAGACACACATTATTATATATATTTAAATTTGAACTTTGATACTATTACTAATTTTTTTATGATAAACGTTAAGGTTTATTAAGACAGCGGGCGAGCGGGGGGACGTATAATCCACCACTATTTCAATAGCTGACAACTATTTTTTATCACTTTAAAATATAATTTAACAACCCTAAGAGTTTAAAACTTAACACTATAACTGATCA
>JAHBCN010003669.1:0-72370 GCA_019359885.1 Listronotus oregonensis | reverse complement strand
TTTTACCATGGACATAGATTTGCATGCTCTTCAATAAACTTTAAAATAATTTTTGTCAAAAAGGCAATTCTCTCGAATGTTACCTCCTCTCCGATTTTGATCAAATTTGGTATACGGGGGTTTTTTGGGGCGCTGTTTACGAATCTGAAAAAATATATTTTCGCAACGTTTCGTTTTCCAGATATTCATTATCAAAGTTGAAAATCAAACTAACCTTATTTACACTATTTCTTCTTCTTTTTGCGCAGAATTCTTGTTTTTTACACTAAATTGGCCCACAGTATTTTACAAACATCTTTTAAAAACTCGTGTTTATATTTATTTTACACCTTTTTTTCCATTTATTTGCAAACCTCCACTTTCACACGCAGCAACTTGGCCGCAACCATGTATACACCAGGAAATTATTTAGCAAACATGGCCGCCACGCTTGAAAGTGAAGCTTTGCAATTTAACGGGAAAAAGATGTAAAATAAATAAAAATACAAGGTTTTAAAAAGTGTTTATAAAATATTGTGTGCCACTTTAGTGTAAAAATCAAGAATTGTGTACAAAAAGTAGGGGGAATAGTGTAGATAAGGTTAGTTTGATTTTTAACTTTAATGATGTATATATCAAAAACGAAACGTTGCCGAAAACTGTTTTTTCAGATTCGTAATCAGCACTCCAAAAAACCCCCGTATATCAAATTTGGTCAAAATCGGAGAGGAGGCAACTTTCGAGACAATTACCGTCAAAAATAATTAGGGAAGCCTTTAAAAATTACACGGGATTTCCTATATCCCGCCCGACGATGTACCACCCGTCATATTCACTCATTTCCTTCCAACTAAAAACTTGTTAAATTGTAGCTAACCCAATATCTTAAAGAAAGAAAAACAATCAGCTGACTATAACATAGTGCTTTGTAAAGGTATGTTTCCTTCCACGCGACCGCCGCATGCGGCTAACGCACTACGTTAGCCGCAAAGCACTCCTACTCATGTTTTTAAATGCCCACCGTCGTATGCGTCCGTGCAACGACTGCGTTGTGCGACTGGACCTGAAGAAGCAGTAGCCGCAGTCGTGTCTGCGACTGATATTTTGTTTGTGTTGTTTTGTGTGGAATGTCCGGTGTTTTTTTTTTAATTGTTAAAAATTGAAACTTTATTTTTTAAATGAGGTCCTGGATTTTTTATTACGTATTTTAAGAGCTTTTAAGATCCCAAATCCAATAATGTTTCTGATGAAATGAATGAATTTGGTACACCCTGTACAGATTTACCTTAATAAATGGCTAATTTTTCCTCTGGGGTTATTGGATATTCAACTCTGTTGTCTGGCTCGGACTTTAAATCGTCTTTTATTAAGTCAAGAATAAAACTAAACTCTGCTTTATTCAGTCTAAAATATTCTCTAAATTTTACTTCATTCTGTTGCAGATGTCGATTTATTAATCTAGTAAAACAACCCTCATCGCGTCTTTGCTGAAATATTGGATTTATAGGGGCATGGCTATATTTCAGGTTGGCTAATTGTAATAGTATTTCGTCATCCTCTTTTTCTTCTAATAATAAATATATTGCTAGATCATCCATCACGACTCTTACCAAAGATTATTCCCTTTACACTTATAATTTTGCTATCGCGAGTTTGAGCCGCGGTCCTAAGAAACCACCTGATTAAACGGCGGCCGCATGCGTTAGTCGCATTGCGTTAGTCGCATGCGACGGCCGCGTGGAAGGAACCACACCTTAAGTCAGGTGGTCGCTCGAACATGGAAAAAAATGCTTTTTATGATTTTCTCTCAACTAGAAAATTTACCTGGTGAAAGCTTATAATTATGCAACTATGGATAAATATATGTCAGCTGGCTATCTCGGTGCAAAAACCGTCAGCTGATACTTCAAGTTATAGCGCAGGAGTTAGGCGGGAGCATCTAATGCCTATTTAAATGCATTAGTTGACTCTACTGCATCAGTTAACGTAAAATGCACTATGTTATAGTCAGCAAATTGTTTTTCTTTCTTTAAGATATTGGGTTAGCTACAATTTAACAAGTTTTTAATTGGAAAGAAATAAATGAATATGCCGGGTGGTGAATCGTCGGGCGGAATATAGGAAATCCGATGTAATTTTTAATGGGAGGATTTATTGGCTTCCCTAAATTATTTTGGACAAAAATTATTTTGAAGTTCATTAAAGAGCATGCAAACCTACGTCCATAGTAAAAACTTTAAATTTTTCGGTTACACCGTAATATATTTAAAAAATTGTTACTTTATCATTACCTCATATTTATGAACAACAATAAAAATACCAGTTAGTTCTGAATTAACGTTGTCATTTTTAAATCACTGCGTTGTCATTATTAAAAAGGATACCGCGGCTCATTGTCCCAACGGAACCGCAGCTGACGTTCACGAAGATTTATAAAACAACCCTCTGATGCATTCTACCAATTTTCGCTTGAGAGGAAATAACTGACTAAATTTGAAGCTGGCTCAGGGACTAATATGTATCGCTGAGTTTACAAAAGAGCGTGCGTATATTTACTCTGTATTGTCTGTTATGAAAAAAGACCGACTAAGAAAAACTGTGAAAGAGCGAATCGAGGACATTTAAGAACGTAGTTTATGGGTTAAAACACCAAATAAAATCGCGACATAACAAATTAATTTAACCGTGTTTTCTTCGACGATAATTTTTATGTAATCGCTAATCACGTAATCGAGCGGCTGTGGTTTACAGTCAAGAAAATTATGCTAATTTCGGTCCACTTCCTAAATATTATGCCGAACTTTTCTGTGTCAGTCAGTCGACAAATTTTATGAACTCCTGCGATATGAAAAGAAATATGAACGATAGGAAAAGTGTTCTTACAAAATTTATTTCTTAACTTTTTTTGTAATAAGGCAAATTAAGGTAGTGGTACCTTTGAGACGAGGATTCTCGTTACTCGATTCTCGCCTTGTTTTATTTCTTTTGGTTCTCTCGACCATAGGTTAGTTTAGGTTTAAAGTAAGTG
Source organism: Listronotus oregonensis (assembly GCA_019359885.1). NCBI lineage: Eukaryota > Metazoa > Arthropoda > Insecta > Coleoptera > Curculionidae > Listronotus > Listronotus oregonensis. Next base: position 69,363 of record JAHBCN010003669.1, on the reverse strand, counting down.
GACTTTTAACGCCCTCCATCGCGACCGCTTGGTCTATTGTGGCTCACACTTATTTATATTTCTCCCGATAGGACCAGACTTCTAATGAATCCGATATCAAATTGGGAGAGAGCTCTTTCATCTCCCTTTACTCGTGCCGCTACCGGACATAAGCACAATATGTGTTCTGGTGTCCCTGTCTCCTGGAAAGTATAACGAGCAGACGATTAGATCCGTCTTGCCCTCCTCTTCCGGTATAGTGACGTAGGTAGCTACCAGGTCCTTGTTACAGAAACCAGATGTACCTTCTAGGCCGTATCTCCTGCCTTATCCTATGAAAACGGTTCTATCCGCTTTCTGTTGAAAGCCAGGGAACCCTTTTCCCCATAAATGCGGTTCTGTCCGCCTTCTGTTTGGATTCAGGAATCCCTTTCTAAGCACCTGCTTGTTCGGGATGGATTACCCCTTTCCCGTGAAACAGGCACCTGTGACTTCAGGGGCACCTTTCGAAACGGATTCTTGTCTGCTTGTGACCTTTGTCACTTTTTTCCTATGAAAGCGATTCTGTCCGCTTTCTGTTTGAAGCTAGGGAAGTAATAGTCCACCATAGTCCCATCGGGTTGGAGTTGCCTGGCAACTCCAGCGCATGTTACAAAAGATCCTACTGGGCCCAACCACGACATCAACGTGCGAACACAGCGGTGGGTCTCTCAACCATGCCCAAAGACAAAAAAATTGGGAGCTTATGTAAAAATAAGATCTTTAATCGGAATTAAAAAGTTATTTTTGTATCAAGGGCGTAAAATAGCACTTTTCCGCCCGCTGCTGAAAGTTGTTGTTCGAGCTGTTCGAGGGCAACAACCAGCAATTTGAATTATAAGCCGAAATAATATAGAAATAAAAGAAGCTGCAGAAAAAGTCTGCCTACAGATGTTGCCAAAAAATTCAAGACTGGTTTACGAAAAGGCATGCGGTGATTTTATGGGACAGTGCGAATTACGTTGCTGGTATATTTGTCGGAAATGAAAAATTAAAACATAAAGCCCTCAACAGTATGGTCCTGCTACTCTATGCTAAAATCGACAATAATCCTGCACAAAAATATTGACATAAGTAAGTTTCCAAAAATAATTGCGTTTTTAAAGCCATCATCAGATGGAAGATTCAAAAATTCTTTGTAAGTGCATCAGATGAAACGTATTTGTTACACATAGTAGATGATGATAAAGAAAACCTTACTTTCTTTACAATAGTAAGAAAATATTTGGCCTTGGACCAAAAAGCGCCAAAAAGGACCGCATTTTTTCTGTCCTACAAGAAGGGTAAATCTTCTACTCAGCCTGTTGGAAAAAATCATTTGATCATTATCATGTATGGCTAGGTATTAGCCTCATGTGGTGTCAAAAAAGTTATCAAAAAAGTGGTTTTCAAATTTGAATTATAAGCTGAGATAATTCAAAAATAAAAGAAGCTGCAGAGAAGATCTGTCCACAGTTGTTGCCAGAAAAGTCAACATCTAACGAATTTCTCTTCGAAAGACGAGCACTTCTTCCTTCTTTTGGAGCACTTGAAGTTCGGAACTCAAAACTTTTGATTCTAGCTTTATGGCGCCAAACAACAACTTTAGCTATAACTTTGAAAATAATTCAAATTTTGAAAAATCCTTTTAAGGAGATATTCTTGAATATCTACACTATCGAAGTATATAAAAAAATCGATTTTTTCAACTTTGTAGGCTAGAACACCCCCTTAATAGGCAAAGAAAGAGATTTGACGTGTTTTTAAATCAAAATAGACATAGACTTACTACATATCAAAATACCTCCGTATTTCAAGATCACAAGATCAATAAACTTGTAACCTTAAAACAAAATACGTTACAGTAAGCAGTACCATTTATAACAAAAAATATCCTCGCACTTGATACCTTTGTTCCTGATCTTGACTTCCAATGACTGTAACATTTATTGCAATAATATAAATTTAATCATGTAGCAATGACAATGAAATTTATAGTAAATGACAACGCCCACTATGATTTGCCTTTTTTTGACCAAGGAATTTTCTTGGTCACGCACTGAAGTCATAATAATAACTTTTATTGTAACCTTGTAATATTTTTCTTATGATATATTTTTCTTGCTGCTGTTTTTCTATATGTGCACGCGCTTTTTTGCAATTTTTTAAGAAGAATGCGAGAGGCGCTATTTTTCTTGAGGCTTTCCGTCTATTTGTGTGCATATTTTTAATAATTTTTAAGGTACAGTTGCGGGCGAAAAATTACGGACACTTAAGTTAACATTTTCTATTATATTTTTGAAATTGTGTAAACTGGGTTTTTACCTTTATAGCCTTGGGCAATTAAACTGGTATAAAACGTGATTTTTTTATATAAGTAACGTTTTTTAACAAAAAACAAAATAATTAAACAAATGCCAACGGATCACATATAATATCAAGATTAATATAATATACTTAGAACAGATTAATTTTTAATAAAATTGTAGAGTGCAAACTCTTCCACGAAAATTGACCGTTTTTTTTTTTAATCTTGGGACAGTTCACGAAGGCTGAAGCCTAAGTACTAACGTACCGTGGGTGTCTTAAGTGTGGTGAGAGGGAGTTTGTTTAGACGGGACTTAAATATTTGGAGATTGAGAGGAGAAGGAAAAACTTCTGCGGGCAGCAGGTTCCATAGTCTTGACACTCTAGGGATGAAGGAACGCTTCTCTAACTAAACTGTAAAAGGATGCATAAAAGTTGCACTACGTGTTGCTCTGTTGAGAGCTGCCAGAGAAGGAATTATACTGGTCAATTCCTCTGAGCAGAAGCCGTGAAAATACCTACAGAAGAGCGACAGATCCCAGCTCGACGGTGGGCAAGAAGAGGAAGCCTTTCTGTGAGCGTTGGATCATTAATAAGACGAACGGCTCTTCTTTGAATGGAGTCCAGAATGCTAAGTGTTGTAGGGGACGACATTCCCCAGACATGAGAACAATATTCTAAAGACGGTCTGATTTGGGAGATATACAGAGTGTACAGATTGGAAGAAGAAAAATATTTTATGGCTCGGAAGAGGAATCCAAGCTTTTTTGAAGCTGCCGATACTATGGATGTAATGTGTTTGTGCTAGTTGAGGTTATTCTCAAAAGTAACGCCGACAAGATTAAACGACTCTTTGGTTTGCAGAACTTGGCCGCTCATATGTAAGGGATTGACTTTTTTCGCGGCAGCAAACATGACTGTGTTTTCGAGGCATTAGACTGAACAAGATTTTTGGCACCCCAATCCAAGATAAGTTTGAGGTCTTGTGAAGGAGATATCTGCATTGACCTGCGCTTGTTTTCCAAATCAGAATTACATGGTGGCTTAAGAAATTGAATACTAAAGTGGAGGGTACTATCGTCAGCAAAACTACGAATGGGATTGATTGTGGAAGAGAGAAGATTATTAATGTGTAGAAGAAACAGCGTGGGTGCCAGCACTGAGCCCTGGGGCACCCCAGCATTAATTTGGTAGAAGCTGGAGGAATGACCATCCACACTAATATTATAATTAATAAGTATAATACATATTTCGTTTTTAAACATATTTAAACAACAGAAAGACATAAAAATATTTAGCATATTAGTAAACTAATATTTTAGTTTAGCGCCGTTTTTGTTGATAATTTGCTTTAAACGCTTGAGCATAGATGCAGAGCCGGATTTAGGACTGTGAAGGCCCTTGGGCAGATTTTGTATGGGGGATCCCTACATCTTACTATTCAAAACAAGGTCCACGAGAACAAGTAGTTGTTTTCTCCCGCTGAATCTGAATCTGAAACTCGCTTTTCCAGAAAAGTAGTCAGAAAACTATAGCTAATTAACTATTTAAGATGGAAAAAATAATAATACTTTTTTGTTCCCACTGAAAAAAGAAACAAAATGGCGTTTTCTAAATTAAAATTCGTCAATTAGAACTGGAGATATTGTAATTTTAATGCAAAAATATTGCAAAATAACGATTTTTCCTTACTTTTCCGTTATAGCTTGGCTTCTATTTAACGTAGAAAGTCCAACAGCCGCTCGTTTTAAACTTAAGATCTAAGCTTTAAAATAAGAGATGATAGACCCTCTAAATATTATTAGAAAAAAAGTTACAGCGTCCCCAACAGATTATTTAAAAAATAAAGCAGCGTAATTTGTTTATAAGCATTTTCAACTAAGAAATCTTTAAGTCTGTCAAATCCGAGTAAAAACAAATATTTTGAGACTATTGTGGTGGCCCCTCTTTTGTGGAGGCCTCGTGGCAGTAGCCCCGCCTGCCCTGCCTTAAATCCGGGCCTGCATGCATGCTATCAGTCTTTGGATATGATGTGCATTATAGTTGTTCCATATTTCCTAAATTTTGTTCCATAAGTCATTTGTATTTTGTGGATGAAAATCATTGGCCTCATTTATCGTTTTGACTATGTGACCCCAAACATTTTCTGTGGGATTGACACCTAGACTCCTTGAAGACTAGTGTAGTAAATTTATATTATTTTCTTGCATCCAGTCAGCAACTCTTCTTGCCTTGTGAACAGGCAATTGTCTTGTTGATAAATAAAGTTTTGCTGAGGAAAGATATTAGTTAATGAAGTTAGCATAACATTTTGTAATATATCAATATTAACTTCTCCTGTAAATCTTCCATTAATGCGGTGGAAAAGCCCAAGACCTCTTGCAGTCATATATCCCTACACATTAACTGAAAATCTACCTCTCGCTTTAACTGTTTGGGTATATTTTTCTTCAAATCCTGTATTTCGAGGTCTGTACACTCTAACTCGCCCATTAAACCAAGATTGAAAGGTCTTCTCATTCATAAAAACGACATTTTTCCAAAACTCCAACCCTTTCTGTAAATACTGCAAAGGAAATCCCACTCTCTGCTCTTGACGCGGCCTCTTGCTACCCAAACAGATCCAGGAAATTATGTTTATCTATGTGCTTCCACGGCTGTTTGGAATAGATGATTTTCCAAATAAGTGACCATCAGTCTATTATCTTGTTCCTCGTTAGATACTCTTTTTCTGCCACTTTTTCACAATCTATTTATGGAGCATCTATTTTGCCACTTTTGCTTTAAATCTTGAACGGTACTTTTTGGTAAGTTAATTTTCTCGGATATTTGCCTTATGGCGCCACCATCTTCAAATAACACAACTAATCTTGCTCTTTGTAGTTTGTTCAGTCTATTTTTTTAAAAAATTGTTTATTCTGTTTTACATATATACATATATATATATATATATATATATATATATATATATATATATATATATATATATATATATATATATATATATATATATATATATATATATATATATATATATATATATATATATATATATATATATATATATATATATATATATATATTATATATATATATATATATATATATATATATATATATATATATATATATATATATATATATATATATTCAGTAGTGTATCTCAAACTGTAAAAAATTTGAATTAAACTGCATGCATGCATGCTGCATGTGCCTCAACTGGCACAAACACATTTTATCCATAGCTTCGGCAGCTTCAAAAAAGATTGGATTTCTCTTTCGAGACAGAAAATATTTATCTTCTTCCAATCTGTACACTCTGTATGTATCCCAAATCAGACCCTCTTTAGAATATTGTTCTCATGTCTGGGGAATGGCGTCTCCTACAACACTTAGCATTCTGGACTCCATTCAAAGAAGAGCCGTTCGTCTTATTTATGATCCAACGCTCACAGAAAGGCTTCCTCTTCTTGCCCACCGTCGAGCTGTAGGGGATCTGTCGCTCTTCTATAGGTATTTTCACGGCTTCTGCTCAGAGGAGTTGCCCAGTATAATTCCTTCTCTGGCAGCTCCCAACAGAGCAACACGTAGTGCAACTTTTATGCATCCTTTTACAGTTCAGTTAGAGAGGCCCCGAACTTCCCGCTTTCTTCTTCATCCCTAGAGTGTCAAGACAATGGAACCTGCTGCCCAGAAGTTTTCCTTCTCCTCCCAATCTCCAAAAATTTAAGTCCCGTGTGAACAAACTCCCTCTCACCACACTGAAGACACCCACGGTACGTTAGTACTTAGGCATCAGCCTTCGTGGACTGTCCAAAGATAAAAAAAAAATGCAGGAAAAATTTCAGCAATTTCATGCAAGAAATCTTTCAAACTGTAAAAACACCATAACACTGACATGATTTTGTGGTAAAATTAAAGAAAAAATATGGAATATTATTTTATATACAAGGTTTACAAAAAGAAAGTAACACTTCAATTTATGTTACAGATTGCCAGCCCGGCAATGACAGAACTGGAAGTAGTGATGATGAATTGGTTGGGGAGAATGTTGGGTCTCCCTGAGGAATTCCTCAACTGTTCCGAAGGGCCAGGAGGCGGTGTAATACAGGTAAAATTATATTTAATTTTGTTGTTTATAATTTAAAGCATTTGTTATTTTTTTAAATTATGTTTAAAAGTCAAAATACCAAAAAGTTGTTAAACTATCTATTTCTAGGGATCTGCAAGTGAAGCCACATACGTGGGTCTTCTAACAGCCAAGGAAAAAAAAGTCAAAGACCTCAGAGAGAAAAATCCTAACCTTACTGAAGCTGAAATTAAAGGAAAACTCATCGCCTATTCATCTGACCAGTCAAATTCATCGGTTGAAAAGGCCGGTTTGTTAGGTATGTTATTTTTTTTTCTATGTACCTGTTGGATTTTTAAAAATTATACAGCTCAAAAAAATTACAAAAGAAATCAAGATGGAATTTCTAACAGTAGCGGGAAAAGTTCAAATTATTTTTATTTATGGTGAATGTGGAAGGAGTGTAGCTAGTGCATGACATTGTTTGCCGAACCTTTCCCAACAGAGCAACTCCGTCGCGGGCTCGTTTTATCGGGTTGTGAATAACTTTACAGAAAATTGAAGTAAGCAGATGGGGAAAAGACAAGGGTGGTAAACTTAACAAGGAGTGCTCGATTTTTACTATTTGTCCGCAGATATAGGTTATGTTTGGACGTCACCCGTTTGCCCATTTTGCCCAGAAGGTAGATTTATTTTATTAATTTTTGTTAAATATTCAACTTTTAAAAACTAATTTGGATATGCACTTACTATTAGAACTGTAATATATAACATTTTAAAAAATTAAGAGTTTATACTACTTGTAAACAAAACAAACCGGCAAACGGATTACGTCACAAATACCGATTTGACATTTAAATTGCCGTATATGGGCTTAAATGGGATCGAGCACTCCTTCTTAAGTTTATTACCCTTGGGGAAAAGAAAACGCCTAGCAACTGTAACTGGTGAAAATAATGAAATTGCGGCAGTAGGAAGATCTTTTTAAAGATTTTCTGATGATTCTGGAATATCAAAGACAAGTATTTTAAGAATACCACATTCATATTATTACACCAGGAACTACATGGAGATGATTTTCAGAATAGGGTGATATTTTGCGAATGGGCACGCGACCAAATGAATCTGGTTTTACCAATTATGGATCGGGAAAAAGGCACAAAATGCATGATTGGAGTGTAGAAAACCCAAGGTGGTTGCGTGCGCTTGAATATCAGTGTTCTTGGACAGTAAATGTCTGGTGCAGAATTATCGGAGACAAATTAATTGGTCCCTATTTTATTGATGGTACAGTAGATGGATGAAAAAAAATGTCGCAATTCCCTTGATCAGGAATTACCAGCACTTCTCGAAGATCTAACTATTTTACAATGGCAAACCGTGTGGTTTTAACATGATGGCTGTCAAGCTCATTATTCAAGAATAGCCGGTGAAGCATTAAATCGAGACTACAGAAATCGCTGGATTGGTAGTGGTGGTCCAGTTACCTGGCCTGCCAGGTCACCAAATTTAACTCCATTAGATTTTTTTTATGTGGCACAATTAAGGAAAAAGTATACAAATACGTTCCTACTACCCCGGAAAACATGATCGAACGTATTAAAAATCCTTGTCGAAATATTGACGGAGGGATTCTACGTCGATGTTATGAATCTTTTATAACGCGAACTGAAAAGTTCATTGCAGTTGACGGTCACCATTTTGAACATTTATTAAAATTTTTTTTTTTAATTTTTAATTTTACTTGTTTAAATGACTGGACTGGTTTGTACGACTTTATTTCCTACCAGCTTATTAAAAAAAACTTAATAAAAATAAAAAAATACATTAAAAAAATTTAAATTATAATCATTCTTATTATTTTTAGACATAAATCTTTAAGAAATGTGTGTTTAAATTTATTTTAATAAATATCTTTTTAAATTAAAATCGGATTTAAAAAAGTTTCTCATAAAAGTTGCTCCTTTTAGTACGTAAATTAAGATTCTAAAATAAAAAATAGGGGTTCCTACTTAAAAAAACAAAGGTGATATGAATATGACCTTAAAATAGCAGTCAATGTCACAAACTAGAAATACCCTTGGATTTGTAACTTCAATTCAAACAACTTTTATTTAAAACATTTTCTTCTAAAATGTACCGTTTTTCGGTTATTCGCCTGTCTCAAATTAAATGAACCATACTGTATATCAGATGCTATTGGGTTTAAGGCACTTTGGCAAAGAAAATTTTCATTTTAGAAATTCCAAAAAATAGTAGATTTTTTTGCAGCGCCTCAGAAAAAAATCTTTTAAAAGTTTCAAAGGCGAATCCTCCATTTATATTTTTTTCGTGAATTTATACACGATATATTTAGAAAGCTCCAAAGACCATTATTTATATCCAAAAGAATTTTAAAACTTACTTTTATCCATATTTTAGAAACAGTATTTTTTATATATAAAAAATATTGAATTTAGATAACTAAGAATTCTTCGCACAATACTAGACAAAATTCTTAACTTTATCTTCCAAATCCATGTTTTACTTTAATCAAAAAATCTTTAATGTATGACTGAAAAAACATGTTAAATCATTTATCTGTTGGTATTTTTTATGAATTTAAATTATCTGTCAAAAACTTATTTTTAGGAAAGGCTTATTATGTATTGTCTAAAACTTTGAAGATAATTTAAAATAAGTTTATTGCATAAGAGCATTAAATTGTCTTTTTATTCATAATATTATTTACAAATATTCTTTGTAATTATCATAGTTTTATTTTATTCTGCTTTGTCCAAAAGATATATAAGCAAAATTATTAGTAGTAACACTATAATAAAAAAGTTCAAATCTATATAACTATCACACTCTGTACAACAGTAACAATTAACTAAGTAAAAAATGCACCTGCAGCCACATCGTGCATATTTATTCTCTGCATTATGTATAATGTAAAATAATTTGCCACTATAAATATTACAATCCAATTACTCGTTAATCACTATTAACACACAAAACTACGTAAAAAAACATTAGCATGTTTTACTTTTATTTTATTAAAAAAAACTTATTTCAAGGTTTTAAGGTTGGAGATAATTATTCCATAGTATATCTTTTTCGTACTTTTTATACTTATCATTTATCATCTAAGAATATTTTTATTTTTTTTTATTTGACAGTTGACAGACTAGTTGACAAATATATATTTTGTGTTTGCTTCCTAGATCGATATTTTTTACTTTCGATATTAACAAAAAAAAGTTTCTTTTTGGTTTGGTTTGGTTTGCATCCCTTCTGACTTAGGAAAGTTAGAAAACTAACGAGAACTAACCAAAAAGGTCTTTGTGTTGTTAAATTCGCAAAGAAATAATACGTTTATGACATTCCGCTAGAAAAAAAAATCTAGAAACTATAAAACTGCAATACTTCGATATATGAATTATACTAGGGTGATTTTTTTTGCAAATATATTTTTTTGTCGGTCCCATCGTGAAATTTTGTTGAAAACACCCCCAAAACAATTCCCTAAAAGTTTTAGCCCTAAATATTAATATTAAGTACTAGCCCAAAGCGTGTGAAGATTTTCCAATTAAATAACACGTAAACTGTGATCCTTTTTTTTTAATTTCTATAACTCAGCAGCATTTTATGTTATCGTCTCGCCCAGAGACGGAATTTTTTTGAGAATTGAATGCTCTACAAAAGTGTCCATTACGGCATAGTCGCAACTCACATCGGCGAAGTAGTACGGGTCATTAACCTAAATTTTTTTATAAAATTCTTGTTTTTCTGTTATTTTTTCATAAATGACAAGAGCTACCCAAAAAAGATTAATAACAAAGTTGTTGGAAATTTAATTTTCTAAAAAAAAGGTCTTAATAATAGAATCGCTAAGACCAACAGTTCTCGAGATATTTGGTCTTTAATTAATTTTATTAAACTAATACTACAAATTATAATTTGTGAAAATTTCATAGTAAAATTAACTAAAGGCCAAATACCTCGAGAACTGTTGGTCTTAGCGATTCGATTATATAGATCTTTTTTGTAGGAAATTAAATTTTCAACAACTTTGTCATTATTTTTTTTTGTGTAGATTTTGTCACTTATGAGAAAATGACAAAAACTTTTGAAAATATTGGTTTAGTGCCCATGTCTACTCGCCGGTAAGTGCGATTTCCGCAATGCAATTTTGTCATTCAATTTCAAAAATTCCGTCTCTGAAGAACGGTAACATAAAATGCTGCTGAGTAATAAAATTAAAAAGGTCAAAGTTTACGTGTGATTTAAATGGAAAATCTTCACACGCTTTGGCCGAGTAGCGAGACTAATATTAAAATTCAGGGCTGAAACTGGAATTTTTTTGGGGGTATTTAAAACAAAATTTTACGATGGGACCGAAAATAAATATCTTTACAAAAAAAAATCATTCCAATGTATACATCTTGTTAACTATATATTCTAAGGAAATATTAATAATTATAATAATATTTTAATTGTACTGCCACGATTTTTTTTTTTTATCCTAGAAAACAAATATAAATAAAATTCTCTGTTATTTAAAAAAAGCATATGTATTTTTAATAATATTTAACTTTCTCAGCATTTATACTTTATACAAAAAAAAAAAAAAATATATATATATATATATATATATATATATATATATATATATATATATATATATATATATATATATATATATATATATATATATATATATATATATATATATATATATATATATATAATTTTATATAATTAAACTATAATTAAACATTAAGCCAAAATGTTTGTTTCATAATATAATAATAATAACTCAGGGCAATGTCGGCAAATCGGCCCTTCAAAACTGTATGTTGGTAAAATAAATATTTTTTCCTTTCAGGATCAATGACAATGAGACTGCTTCCCACAAATAAGGTTGGACAACTAACTGGAGAAACCTTGCAGGAGGCCATAAACAAGGACAAAGCAGCAGGACTTATACCTTGTTACTTAGTAGCAAACCTAGGTACTTTTTTTACAATTCACTTAAAGGAATCAAAAACAAATAAAATTTATACTAGTTTTAAATATATTATTTGGGGACGTCTACATAAGGTATTTAGGGGGAGAGGGTCTCGGCAAATATCACATAATTTTTTTGTAAAAAACAGTTAAAAATTGCAAAAAAAAATTGGGTCGCTAAATACGAAATTGAAAATTCGTTATAAAATTAGTCAAAACTCGTTATATTCGTTTTAAGCAACCTTAAAAACCAGTGAGGTAATGAGGTTTTTACCGAATTTTTTAAAACTTCTGAAGATAACGTTAAAATCAGCTACCCTGGGCACTAAGTTTCTGGGAGACCGTTACCGTTGTGATATTCGTGTCGACATGAAAAACCCCAGGGTAACGAGTTTTGGCTAATTTTATAACCAATTTCCACCAAACTCCAGGAGACGACGTAGTAATCAGTCACTCTGGTCACTAGGTACCTTTGACATCACTGTCGATGTTCTTATTCGTATTTAGCAACCCAAAAAATCTCCGAATAGCAACAGTGAACTTATTTTCGCGATATTTTTGAAATGAATAAATTTTTATTTTGTAACTCTTCGAAATGCATTTTTCTTATGCACCGATACAATTTTAATTTCTTCTTGATGACAAATAGTCCAATCATTATAGATTTTTTTTCCAGAATAACCTGTAGATTACTGAAATCAAAAATGCAACAAATTTTTTTTCAGGTATTTTTTTTAAACAATAATTATTAAAAAAAGGCCTTTTTTCGTTCTTTTAAAAATGACAAATAGTACTGGCTATATTACTTTACTCATAAAAGACCGTAGAATATGTTATTAACTATAATTTCCTAAAAAATTAGCTCCTAATATTGAAAATTGAGGGAGATACGAAGTTTTGAAAAAAGGTCTATTTAAAGCGTTTTTCCGGCTTTTCTAGGTGAAAAATGGTCGAATCGGGATTTTTCAAAAAACATTTTGTAGGTTTTTGAATTTTCTACAAACAGTTTTTATGAGTAACGTAATATAGCCAGTACTTTTTGTTATATTAAAAAAAAAACGAAAAAAAAGCTCTTTTTTTAATAATCATTGTTTAAAAAAATTACGTGAAAAATCTACAGGTTATTCTGAAAGTCATAGCTTAGTTAGATATCTGTTAACATTAATTACAAAAATGACCTTTTTTTTGCTATAATATTTGGACTAAAAGGGTCACAAACTTTCTAGATTATCTCACGAATCGAATGCAAAAAACCGCATCTCGATCCAACTTGCTGAAAAAAATTTGGAGGTTCAATGCTTTATTTCCTCGCCTTATATTGAAATTTAGAGATATAACATTCAATAATAAAACGTATTTAAAATCATAATATCATTTTTTTTCTAATCGAGCAACCAAACTTATTGAACATCCTGATTTACAGTATGACCACTAAAGTCAGCATCATATGGGATTCTTTTTTTATTAATAGCTTTCTTCTGCCTTATAATAAAACAGTACATATACAGTGTGTCCCAAATTGGGCCTACATGTATTGGTGACTCGGAAACCATTAGAGCTACAGTGTTAGTTAAATTATTATCTTTTATGGTTTTTGAGATAATTAAGAAAAACCAAAATGGTGCATTTTTAACTTTTGCCTGTAGCTCGCAAACTATCAATTATACGGTTTTAAGATTACTATATTATTAAAACACTTTTTTAAGAAGAATTTAATTTAAGTCAAAATATTTTTCTAACTCTATTTGTTTTTGAGATATTTACCCAAACTTTTGATTTTTATACGGACGTCATATTGGATTTTTATATTTTTGAAAAGAGCTCTTCAAGAGCCTTTCATTGATGTATCACAAGTTTAGGTTTTCAGATTACTTAACCTTTAAAAACGATAATTTTTGTTTATTTGATAGTAGGCTTAGACTAGACTGCATAATGGCCGCCCCGTTTCATAAAAACCAAATGATACGCATCTTATAATTTAAATAATGTAAATGTCAAAATTAGCGTGCATCTTATTTCTCGTTTAGAAACGCCTTCAACAAAAATTCAAGTTTTGATTATTTTAAGTATTTACAATATTACACCCCTTGATTTTTACCTATGGGGACACGCAAAAAATGAGGTGTACGAGTTTTCTTCGCCCGAAACTAGGCTGGAACTAGAACACAGGGTACGAAATGTGTTTGCTTCCATCAACCGAAACACGTTACGCCGAGTAACCCGCAAGGTGTTGGAAAAATGCGAGAAATGTGTGGAAAATGGAGGAAGACATGTACTGTGATTTTATTTTCTTGTTCACTGATACATTTTTGTTTTACAGTTGTGTTTAATTATTATCAGTTTAAGGTAATATTAGGAAGTATTAATTTTTGCAAAAAGCATCACTTTTTTTGTATAAGTTTTGAATTTCGCTCTCACAAAAGATCCCTAGAATAACAAGTTCATCACTAAGAATCTTAAATGTCTATGGTTAGGTTGATGCCGCTCCGGATGCGTATCATTTGTTTTTTATGAAACGGGGCGGCCATTACGCAGTCTAGTCTAAGCCTACTATCATATAAACAAAAATTATCGTTTTTAGAGCTTAAGCAATCTGAAAACCTAGACTTGTGATACATCAATGAAAAGCTCTTGAAGAGCTCTTTTCAAAAATGTAAAAATCACCAAATAACCTCAAAAACAAATAAAGTTAGAAAAATATTTTTACTTAAATTTAATTCTTCTTAAAAAAGTGTTTTGATAATGTAGTAATCTTAAAACCGTAAAATTGGTAGTTTGCGAGCTAAAGGCAAAATTTAAAAATGCACCATTTTGGTTTTTCTTAACTATCTCAAAAACCATAAAAGAAAAATAAAGCAGATTTAATTTTGCAATTAAATTGTCTAAAACTTCCCTAATTTAACCAACACTGTAGCTCTAATGGTTCCCGAGTTACCAATACATGTAGGCCCGATTTGGGACACATTGTATATAAATCTGGACAATGTGGTAGCCATTTCACTTATGCAATACACAATTATGCATATGCCATAATTTTTTCCAAAGTAAAAGTATCGAAATTCCATTTTCCATATTTTCCCAGATACCCTTTTCTAATAATTTACTAACAAGATTTTATTATTTTTTTCAGGAACTACTCCTACATGTGCTTTTGACAACCTAGAAGAACTTGGACCAATTTGCAACAGAGAAGAAGTCTGGCTCCACGTAGACGCAGCTTACGCGGGAACCGCATTTATTTGTCCAGAATACCGCCATTATATGAAAGGAGTTGAACTAGCAGATTCATTTAACTTCAATCCTCATAAATGGATGCTTGTGAACTTCGACTGTTCGGCGATGTGGATAAAAGATGCAAAATATCTAGTGAAGCATTCAACGTTGAAAGAATTTACCTTAAAGATCAACACAAAGGCTTAGCACCAGAATATAGGCACTGGCAAATTTCTTTGGGAAGGAGATTCAGAGCTTTGAAGATCTGGTTCGTGTTGAGAATATATGGAGTGGAAGGAATCCAAAAACACGTCAGGAATCAAATAGCTCTGGCACAGTATTTTGAAGATCTCGTCAAAAAAGATAATAGATTTGAGTCCTGCACGTGTAGCATGGGACTTGTAACTTTCAGGCTAAAGGTGAGATGACCTAACGAAGAGGCTTCTTAAGAAAATTTCAGATAAGAAACACATATTTTTAATCGCTGGTCATTTAAACGGTCAGTTTGTCATCAGATACGCTATCTGCAGCAGACTGACTGAGAAAAAGGATGTAGATTTTTCGTGGAGGGAAATCTGTGAAGCTGCAGAAGCCATTGTTCCTTCTCCAAAGAAAACTGTAGAAATTTCCGATAAACAGAGCTGTCCTGCAATTGATATAAAAACAATTAATGGAAATGTGGAAAAGTCGAAGTAAAGAGATTTTTAAATAAAGAAACCATTTTTTAGATTAAGATTTAGTAAGAGTTAAAAGTATTTTAAGATTATATTAAATATAAAATTGTAAAATTTTATACTTAAAAATATAAGCAAAACTTGTAGTTTTGTAGAAGAAGGAAGAGAAGTTGTACATACAGTATTTTATATTTTGTGATTTTAAGGTAGATTAGTAGTAGAAAATAAAACGATTTTTAAAAATTATCTTTTTTATTTCTTGATGTCAATTTTACATTTCTCAACTACAAGCATCCTCTGAGAAAAAACTCGAAAATAAAGAAAAATTCGACCACGTAAAAGTGTTTACATAAACGATGTTAGTTTATTATTATATTAAAAATATTTGGCCTAATATAAAGAGAATAATTGACAATTTATCACCAAAAAATACTATCATAATAAAAATACTTTTAGATCAATAGAGGGGGCAAAGGGCTAATTTCTTGAAGCAAAAGCTATTAAAATAGCTAGTGGAGTTAAAGGGAAAATATTCGTCCATATCCAAGATTTTTTGATGTAACACCTACATGGTTTTAATCTGCAGAGCTTGTTAAACTGAATTAGAGTGAAAAGTATTATTAGGCGCGTTTAGCGCACTAAACTGTTTATACTTGAATTTTTTCGGATATGTAGTTATGTCAAAAAGCCCAAAAAAAACATATTTCTTAGCTGTTAACAATTGACATACCAAAGGTGCGTTCGATTTGTATATTCAATTTGCGCATTTGTTGAAATCGTAAGAACTTTTCGCTCCGAACCCGTTGGAGATGGATCTGACAAATGCTTTTATAAATGTTTCATTTATATTTTTTTACAAATACTTTTAAGAAAAACTAAAAGTTTTTTAACAATATAAAATCTGATTTATTTATAAAAAAGTGTACAAAAAATGCTTTCTTAACAATACTTTAAAATGCAAACAGCTCATCATTCTAAATTTATTGGCGTTTTTTGAGCTAGAGAAACAACAAGAAGCTGCAGGAATTGCCTTGAACCTTCAAAATTTGGTGGAAAGGACAGCTGCCCCAACGAAAGTAAGTGAAGGAGCGATATTTAATTTAAAAAAAAATGGACTAAAATGGGACAAAAGCTTTAAAGAAGTATAATCAAGAAGGGCAAAAGGATATTCCAAAAGATGTTGTTTGCAATACAATGCAATATAAACCAATGGTAACAATAGGAAACTTAATGTGTGGCAAAGTGATTAACCTAAATTAAAATAAATAAATAAACAATTTTTAAATAAAATATTACCTGATATAAATCAAAGATCGTCAAGGTCGGAAAACAAATCGTCGCTCTCATCTTCGTCATCCGAATCAGTCACTATGACGGGGTTTATATCTGAAGCATTGCATATTCTGATTACTTCCCAAGCTTCTAGGATCTCTTTTTGGGCGTGCCGAATGTAGTTCTGCCAATGCTCAGCGGTTATTTTGCCAAGTACCTTTTCCCACGTTGCCAACACTTCAGAAGAGGTTCCTTTTAAGGCAGAACTATATTGGTCATATTTTCTTTTGCACTCTGACCAAACCATTTCGATTGGATTATATTGACAATGGTACGGTGGGAGGCAAGGAACTTTATGACCAAAAGGTTTCACATATTCGTCAAGGAAATATTTATTCTCTAAGCTTCGGTTTTTTCTACCAAATCCCAGAGTTGGTCCTTCATAGCAGTCTCAGGAAAGGCAATATTTTCTTCGGAAAGCCACAGAATTAATCTTTTTGTGGTCCAAGATTTGCGGGGTATGTCTTTTACCAGCCCGGAGTGGTAGCTAGCGTTGTCCATGATAATTAATGATTTGGGCGGCAAATTTGGAACAAGTTGATATTTAAACCATTTTTCGAAATTTTGGCGGTTCATGCTATCATGGTAGTCGCCACTCTTTCTACCATTTTTAAAGACTAAACTAGCTTCCTTGATAAATCCGGTTTCATTGCCGGCGTTGACGACGATATATCTATAACCTATAAAAAATTAAAGGTTTTAACATCGGCGCAAAAGGAAAAAAAAATGTTTTTATAGTATTAATTTAGATGTCTAGTATAATTAGAAACATATATTCACTTTATCCCATCACGAATCCAAATCCCAAGGCAATTCTCAAATTCAACCCTAGCACATTAATCAAAACGGAAAAAATGTTAGGGCGCAAGTGTAAAGGTATTGGTAATTGATCCCCTACCAATGGTTTCTTTTTGAATAAAAGCAACTTTTACTCACCTTCACTGCTTTTTGAAGAGCTTGTGGCTTTGGTATCATCCTGCCAGGTATTTTCAAAAGATCCTTTACTGAATATCTATGTTTTATCAAGAAATACTGATATAAAATCCTTTTGAAGTAGACTTATATTTTTTGTGTATTCTCTCAAAAATTTAATTATTTTATTAAACACATTTGGTAAATCCATAAGATACTTTTGGTTGTTACTTTTTTTCCACTGAAAGCCAATTTCTTTTACCCATTTTCGCAAAAAACTAATGGAGCAGTTAAAATGATTGCTCATTTCATCATTTAATTTTTGATGGAGATATTTTATGGTAATATGGTCTTTAAGTGCATACATGCGATAAATGGTATCCCAGATTTTGCTTTTTAAGTAGTCAGTAATTTTGATATGCTTAAATAAAATGTAAATTAAATATTGCTCTTGCACTTACTTTCCTTGCGGCAGCTGTCCTTTTCACCACATTTTTAAAG
The DNA here is from genome assembly GCA_019359885.1 of Listronotus oregonensis. NCBI lineage: Eukaryota > Metazoa > Arthropoda > Insecta > Coleoptera > Curculionidae > Listronotus > Listronotus oregonensis. The sequence goes on along the minus strand of JAHBCN010003669.1, from coordinate 51,366 downwards.
TTCAGGGCTATTCCTGCAGCTTCTAGTTGCTTCTCTAGCTCAAAAAAAGCCAATAAATTTAGAATTATGAGCTGGCTTTGCTCGTTTAGTCGCTTATTTCCTATTTTTTTCGGCATTTTTACTTTTGACGCACGCAGATATTTTTTTTTGGACAATGCGAAATTTTAAACTTGGGATTTTGTTATTAATGTGACAAGTAACAGTTGAAATAAGAAAACGCATGACTTTTTTGGTAAATTTATTGTTTCTCTCTGCAAAAGTGTATCAGTTAAGGTTGCCAAAAAATGTCGGAACTGCATATCCGAAAAAATTCAACCATACTCTACGGTGAAAACTTAACAATTGGCTGCGTCCCTGAACAATATGTTTTAGGGTTATTATGGAAGATTTTGGACATGAAAACTTACTAGATGATGAAATAGTCTTGAATGTTGTGCAAGTTGCCATCAGTATGACTGAGTGAAACCTATCAATATAGAGTAGGTACCAGTGCTGAGTCCTGGGGTACCCGAGTATTCAGTTGGTTCTTTTAATTTCGGACATTTTATTAGGAAAGAACATAAGAAACTATTGGAGAAGAAAATTAAGGAAAAAATCAAGGATATAGTAAATAATTTTGCAAATAGTTTAACTTTAAATTCTTTGAAGGTTAGGGGTTTATTAACGAGTTCTTGTTAAAGTTATTTATTGTTTTTTTTAGTGTTATATTCTCTGTAATAAAGTGTATAGTTGGTTGGGAATCAAATAAATAAATTTAAAAAATTAATTAAAAAAAGCATTAGTACATTGTCGATACTTTTATAGGGTATCTCCGTAATTGTTAGTGCTATAAAAAAAATATATCTGCGTCATGTGATCATTTCGAGTCAAACTTAAAATCGTAAAATCATAATTTGAAAAATTTTGCTTTCTTAAAAGATACGGGGAAAATCAAAAAATTATCAATTTTAGAATAAGCCTATATCGTAGTACTTATATTGGGCTAAAAAAGTAAGTATAACCCTAATTTTATCAGATCTTATGAGTCAGTCATTTGTAGTTATTGTAAAATTCTTGCCTAACTCTCTATAGACTAAAACAAGTGAAATTAAGGTTATTGGCACAGAGGTCAAAGATAATTTCCTTAAAGTTATTAAATAGTGTTTCTATTAAGAGTCCCAAAACTAAATATAGGAAAATATTTTTTGTTATTGTTATCTAATAGTTTTAAATATATAGTTTTAAAATTAACATAAAGTCTAAATACAATAAAATTTAAACCTTTAAAAATAGAATAATATAATAAAAATTATAGTGCTGTCATGTAATTATTTGCTTTTAGCACAGAAATCAAAATAGTCAAAACGTCACTTTGTAAAAGTCCATCTGACATCAACATCTTATTTACATCTGTAGTGTTCGGATTTCGTAAAGGCATTTTTAAAACATGTTCACCAAAGAGGGGCGTTTTTATTTTATACAATGTTACGGTATAGGAAATGTGTCTTATTAATAATTCCGATGAACTTTGAATGATTAAAAAATGTACATTATTGCCCGAGTAATGGAACAATTCGTCCGCCCGCTTATAAGTAAATCCATGAAGATAGCGGCATTCTAGCGGTAGAGCGGCAGCTAAAATGAGGGGACTTTTGGGTCCCGTTATCTCGAAAACTATCGATTTTTTGACAAAAACTATAAAAACGTTTTTGTAGATTACAAGGCGATCTTTATTTTTTGTCCAAACAAAAATTCTCCAATTCGCATATTTTGGCAGATATTAGCGGAAAACTCATTTTTCGGGCCTTGAAGGGCCATTTTCATTCACTATAGATCTTTTCCATGAAAAATTTCCTAATACACCTGTGTGAACAGTGTCATTGCAAAAATTAATAACGAAATTAAAAAAAATACTGGTTTTGTGATAATTGTGAAGCAGGCTTCTTTTTAGGGGTCCTTTAAAGCTAAAGGTTTTTCTCACATAATCTACCACATGACCAAATGACATACTTTATGTTAGTTTATAAACAAATTTGTTTTATAAAATTTTTGTTTCAAATAATAAATATTGGTACTTCCTTCCTAAACCATTTTTATCTTTTCCTAATTTCTTAACACCCTGTACGGCTTATCTAAAATTTAAATTTTGTAAACTAATTTTCTCGACAAGTAGAACTTTTTATAAAAAATTACTCTCGGACTAGTAGGAGAGCTGGTGAACAATTTTGAGTAGGTTCTTGAGGCACCCTAAAAATTTGTGTAATTGTCAATGAAGGACCCCTAAACATAAAAGTTCCCACCGTTGTATTGGCACGTCGATGTCGTGGTTGGGCTCAGTAGGATCTTTTGTAACATGCGCTGGAGTTGCCAGTAATCGGCAACTCCAACCACTAGCGTATGGGACGGGATCCAAAGCTAAGACGAAGACAAGGCTTAACTCAATGTGTTAGTATACCGTGCTAATGAGTAAATGACATCATGTGCCTTAAACAGGTGTCTCCAATGGTGCTTCTGAGATACAGGGCGACCTCTCAGAGTATCTAGCCTTACTGCGGTAATGCTGGGATCTGCCGTGGTGGACTATTACTTCCCTAGCTCCAGCTTCCTATAAAAGCGGACGGAACCACTCACTTTAAACCTAACCTAACCTAAACATAAAAGTCAAGGTCTGGCTGAAGGGTAGCGACCCCCTACCAACCCTTGACCCAGACTAATATGTTTAGGGGTTCTTCAAGGACAAATACAAAAATATTCAAAGTGCCTTAAGAACCTACTGAAAATTGTTTAGCAGCTCTGCTATTATATCTATATTTTAGAAACAGTATGTTAAAAATACAAAATAAATATTGGTTTAATAATTCTTCGCACAATACTAGACAAAATTATCAACTTTATTTTTCAAATCCATGTTTACCTTTAATAAAAAAAAACGATAATTTTTGACTCAAAAAAAGGATTTATCATTTATCCACCAGTATAAATAACAAGAGAGAAACCACATAATAAATTTCAAATCAAAAGGTTTGGTACTCTTAATGTCCCACATTTTTTTTCTCGGTCATTATTCTTTATTATCGAAATTATGACATCGCACCTGGTGGTTATGTATGATGTGATTCAATAACCAAAGTGATGGAGAAAGTGGTCGGCGACGTAATAGGATATTTAAAAAAGAAATATACGAGGTTCGCTCACATTACATGAAATTTGCTTTGCAACTCCATACAATGGATACCTGAAAATGTTTTAATAATGCCCGGTATAGAGAAGTGTAAATGAATCTTGGACCACTTGTCCTACCACCTTTAAAATACAATCGACCAGAGGAGTTCTTGGCCGACAAGAGCGATGTGTGGCTTTTGTTATTTTACTTAACAGCTGTAAAAGACAGGTAGTATTTCTTCTTTATAACGATTTATCTTGGTTTCGCGATGTCATAGTCGGCTCATTAGATTTTCCATTAATTTTGTGTGGTTTATAATATTTAGTGCCACTGAGCGCGTTCAGCGCATCAAACTGTTTACTCTAAATGTAAAACAGATAAAATAATAAATACATATATAAAACATATTTTTCCAAACAATTTGCTGCGTCCCTGAACGATAGGCTCTAAAGTTATTAAAAAAATAGCTATAATGAAATGCTTGAAAACTTACTAGACAATGATATACACACAACCAAACTTATATGAAATCATCTATTATTTCTCATTATTTTTTACATGTATGAACATTTTTCGTTTATAAATAACACTCTGTCCTTACCAATGACTTTTATTGCAAAAAACCCATATATCAATAATACAAATTAATAAGTTTCCAATATTAATACAACGGTATTTTTATTATACTTACCTGAAAATACTACATTTTCAACTGTGTATAAAATACAGTAAATTTGACATTTTCAGAACAGCGCACGGAATTTTTTTCCCGATCCCTCTTTCCGTGCGCTTATACAAAAATCCATCCATGGAAACCGTTCATAACAACGATTTATTTATTAATAACATATTTTATTTTCTGTCAGTGAAATTTATACCATTTTCAAAAAATGAATTCAGATTTGGAAGAGAATCCGGATATTCCCGATATTATATTACAACAAGCGGCAGAAGTGAGTGCAGATTTATTACCAGTGAAATCCAGGTTGAGATATGAACATGAATATCACATTTTTACCGTATGTGGACTCAGAAAGAATCAAAATTGAGTGACGATACCTCTTATTTATTTTTCTGAAAAGCCAAATCTATGAAGTCATCCACCATATGAAGTCGATTCTCCATGTTAAGAGTTGTTTGGCAATAAAAGAAAATATTCACAACCAATATCCAAAAACTATCGCTTTTCTGAAACGACAAGCTGTAGGATATGTACCAAAGAAATCCAAGGTTCTTACATCAGAACAAGTAACCAAATTTTTTTTGTGAAGCTTTAGATGGACAATATCTACTAGCAAAAGTAATTTTAGTGTTTGGCATCTTCGGCGCATGCCGCAGAGATGATTTCATACCTTTGAGTTTAGACGGTGTGGAAGATAATGGGCGTCTCCTTGTCGTGTTCTTACGAGATGGAAAAACTCACAGGTCTAGAAGTTTTACCATTACCAATTAAAATTGCAAATTTAATCCATGTACACTTTACGGTAAATACGCAGATCTCCGAAGATTATTTGTTGCATACCAAACCAAAGATGTTACGCTTAACATGTTGGGTGCCATACTATCAGTGGTATTCCAAAACTTGTTGCAAAATACTTAAAACTAAAAAATGACAAAGAATATACCGGACATGGGCTAAGGCGTTCTTTGGCTACCATGTTGGTAGAAAGCAGCGGTGATTTGCTCACTTTGAAAAGACACGGAGAATGGCTTTCTTCCAATGTAGCAGAAGAATATATCGAGGAGTCCATAAAAAGAAAAATTAAAGTATCCGAAAAGTTGTTTAGGCCTTGTAACTTGGAAACTACAAAATCTGTAACAGTCAATCAAGAGAACCAAAACATACACGAACACTCCGCTTCAACATCTTTAGTTCAACAAAAAGAAATACAAAAGGGATTGAGCTTCAACAATAATACAAATTGTACAATAAATATAACCTTTAATTATAACGGTTCCGTCCAAACTTAATTTTCTTAGATTTAATTAGCTTGTAATTTTTTTTGTTAATTTGTTTTACTGTTTTAAAAATAAAAATAAATAATCGCAATTTTCTTAAATCATTCGAAGTTTTTTGTTTATGTTGTTTTCAGGTACCTAAGTATAATAAAAAACATCGTTCATTACACGTCCAGAAATGGATTTTTCCGTTCTTGCGATGTTTTTTGTTTATGTTGTTTTCAGGTACTTAAGTATAATAAAAAATATCGTTCATTACACGTCCAGAAATGGATTTTTCCGTTCTTGCATGAATGCCGGGAATTTGTCACGCGCGCACGGAAAAATCGTCATTTCCGTACTGGTAGTGAAATATACTATTTTGTTGGTTTCAGGAGCGAAATGAGATTTAAATTTTTAATGGTCAAAAAGCAAAAACAAAAAGAAATTGTTATTTAAATAATCCGTGTTGCCACCTTTATTCCTTATACAAGCTTCAATTCGCGTTGGCATGCTTTTTATTAAATTGTCAACACTCTCTTGGGGTATGTTTTCCCTTTCTACTAACGCTGCATCAATAAGTTGTGCGACATTTCCTGGATTGTTTCGACGTGCTTGAACCCTTCTTTTGAGCTGGTCCCACAAGTGTTCGATAGGATTTAGGTCTGGTCAGTCAGGCCACTCTTAAACTGTGACACCTTCCGTTTTAAGACATTTTCTAGCCACTCTGCTGGTATGGGAAGGTGCATTATCGTGCATAAGGATAAAATTATCCTTAATTGCAGCTCTCCAAAGCCTAACTATTGGTTCTATCACTAAATCAACATACCTCCTACCCTTTAAAGTTTGTTAAAGTGGTAACAATGGAGTTTTTGTTACCAGCATAATACCTCCCCAAAACATTACAGTTCCTCCTTTATATCTTGGGACAGCCTGAAGTCTCGCTCGTCTTCCTGAAGCTCCTAGGACCCGAATTTGATGGTCATCTGATCTTCCTGTACAATACAGGAATTAACTTTTGCGTATAAGTTAGAGTGATTGGAGGTCACTTTTTGAAAATATCAGGTGACCTATATTGCACCAGTGGCTTGGAAACAAAGGGGTTGTTAGTTATTTAGGGTCTTTTTTTTTCGCCGAGTGTATTTTCGCTATCTTTTAAACCAATTATGTTTCTTTAAACATTTTTACGTAAAAAAGGTTCTCTTGGTATAAAGTCGTATAGTCGACGGTATTCGAGATAAACGGACTTAAAAGGACGACTGCAGTGCGTAAATACAGTAATTTTGGAAATTGAAAATTGAATTTAAAAATGTAGTCAACGTAGTATGTACCAGTAAATTCAATTTTCTTTTTGGCGATTGGTGTAAAAGAATAACTACATTTTAAAATAGTATTTAAGCATCTTCTTATTGTCATTACATAGCCTGTTACTGTATTTACGCACCGCAGTAGTCCTTTTAAGTCCGTTTATCTTGAAAACATTGGACTATTCGACTTTATACCAAGGGAATCTTTTTACGTAAAAATGTTCAAAGAAACATAATTTATTTAAAAGATAGCGAAGATACGCTTGGCCAAAAAAAATATAACCTTAAATAACTAATCAACCCTTTGTTTCCACGCCACTGGTTGCAATATGGGTCACCTGATATTTTTAAAAAGTGACCTCCAGTCACTCTAATTTATACGTAAAAGTTAATTCCTGTATTGTAAGTAGATCCTAATAAATTAAATAAAAACCACTTTTATGACACCATCTTCAAGGGCCTGTAGCTCCCTTTGGAAGCATTTCCGGACCTATGTTAATATGAACTTTTTTTATATCTTGTTATGTAAAATCGTACCTAAAAATTTTTCATCGTCATTTCCGGACACCCTGTATATACTTTTACCCCCCTCTCCCAAGAGGTGTAATTTTAAAAATTATAAAACAGATAATTTTTAATCGTAATTAATAACCTACATAAAAATTTTCATACTTCTGATTTCAGAAATGACGAAGTTTGACACAAACTTTTATCACCCCCCCCCAGTTTAGCTTAAAAGGGAAGAAATCCCTTTTAAGCTAAAGTTTTCCATTTTTCTGGGTAATCAAAGTCTAATTACCAACTTCAAAAATGACAATTTTTCTGTACATATAACTTTCATCCCCATTTTAACCTCACCAACAGATTTAATCTAAAAAATATTAAAACACATCACTTTTAATCATAATCAAAAGCCTAAATACCAATTTTCATACTTCTAAGTCCAGAAATGATGAAGTACAATAAAAACTTTTACCCCCCATTCTCCCCCTTTAGGGGGTGAGTTTCCTAAAATCCTTTCCTAGCCTATGCTCTCAGGGATAATGTAGGATTCTAATGGTAAAAGAATTTTTCAAATCGGTCCAGTAGTTTCGGAGCCCATTCAATGCAAACAAACAAACAATCAATTCTTTTTTTTATAATATTATTTAAATATTTTCAATCAACACCCGCCTATGGCACCGTAAAAATTTCTTTGTAAAATTTAACCGAGATGTTTTAATGAATATTAAACTTAGAATGGAAAAAGTTATAAGAACACGCACTGTCGTCAAGAAAGTGGATGTAAGATGAACATCCAAGAGTTCAAAGAGTTCGCATGTGCATCCATCGATTATATTGCTGATTATTGTGAAAATATTAGAGAATTGTAAGTTTTTTTATTATTCTGGTGCATTTATGGGCTTTCTCTTTGGTGTTGTATTTGGTCTCGCATTCGCCTTACATTTTCAAGCAGGGCATAATTTAAAGTAGTTTACTCGCGACAGCCGTAGACAAAATTTTCGCCTTATAGCCCGGCCCGTCCGCAATCTTCGTCTCTTTCATGCCATCGGCGCCGAACACGCCCATCTTTGTTTAGCAAAAATTGATTGTTGAACGGGCCGGGACTAGTACCAGGACGGATCATTATATTTTAGTTTAATTTGTGATACAGTATTTTAACTGGACCCCAAATTTAACGCCGTTTCAAATAAGATCGAATACGCTTTAACAAAAGTTAGAGGTTCTCAATGCTTTAAAATATTATTTTTGTAGGAGACTGTACAGGGTGTCCCAAACTGGACGCGTTCTTATGGGAACAAGCCTTATTTGAAGGGATAGAAAAAAATTAACCAAGGTGTCAGGCGCTCAAATTTAATGAGAAAACTACTGACGCTAATAAAACTTTGCTATCTCTTATCGTTTGGCCACTAGAGGGCGTTTCTCGAATTTCCTCGTTTTTTTAAATGCCCCATAACTTTCTTATTAATAAAGATAATTAATTTTAATAAAAACTTTCCTAAGGCACTTTTTTTCGTAGAATTCATTGCGATAGGCAGATTTTTTACAGGGCATTTAGATTTTCGTGCACCACCCCAAAATCATTTTTTTTATATGGACCACCCTATATATTATAAGATTTTTAAAAAGCTGGTAAAATTTCCTAAATTTTGATGTATCACTTGTTATGTTTATCTTAAAAACCATTAGCGGTATTACGATTTAAAAATTAAAATAATGTGCCTACAGAAACATTGCCATGCCACATATTATTTAAAGTTGCTACGTAAAAAAGCAGTCGGCCGTGCATATGATTTTTTTGTTTTAATATTTTAACAGCTTCTGAATAGTTGAGAATTGACAGTGGTACTTGATATTGTTAAATATTTTGTTATTTTTAGTAGAAAAAAAAGTAATTTAAATAAGTTTTTAAGAAAGGTTTTTGAAAAGTGTTAAAATGAAAATTTTAAAAAGTTCAACATGCTTCAATGTTACATATACCGGATATTGAAACACGGAGGATGGCGTTCTTCCAATGAAGAATATATAAGAGTCCATGCCAGAAAAATTGAAGTATCCCAAAAGTTGTTTGGGCCTTGTAACTTGGAAACTACAAAATCTGTAACAGTCAATCAAGAGAACCAAAACATACACGAACACTCCGCTTCAACATCTTTAGTTCAACAAAAGAAATACAAAAGGGATTGAGCTTCAACAATAATACCAATTGTACAATAAATATAACCAATAATCACTAACGGTTCCGTTCAAAATTAATTTTCTTAGATTTAATTAGTTTGTAATTTTTTTGTTAATTTGTTTTACTGTTTTAAAAATAAAAATAAATAATCACAATTTTCTTAAATCATTTTTGATGTTTTTGTTTTGTTTATTTTATTTGGTACCTAAGTATAATAAAAATATTGTTCATTACCGTCAAGAATGCATTTTTCCGTTCTTGCATGACTTCCCGTGTTCGGCTGCGCCTCACCAGAATTTTCAGCGCGCACCGAAAATCGTCATTTCCGTACTGGTAATAAATTTACTATTTTGTTGGTTTCAGAAGCGAAATGAGATTTAAATTTTAATGGTCAAAAGCAAAAACAAAAAGAAAATTGTTATTTTTAATAATCCGTGTTGCACTTTTATTCCTTATACAAGCTTCAATTCAGTAGTTTTTAAGAAAGGTTTTTGAAAAGTGTTAAAAAATGTATGAAAATTTTAAAAAGTTCAACATGCTTCAATGTTACATAGAAAGCAAGAAAAATGCTCAGACGGCAAGAAACTTGTATTTTCAAAGATATCCCGAACGGCAGCAACCATCCAGGGATGTTTTTGCTAGACTTGCCCATAATCTTCAAAATTTTGGCTTTTTTAACAAACCTAGAGCAAATTATGCTCAAAATCAATATATTCAAAACGAAAATGAAGTTTAAACTCTAACCGTATTGGGCACTTTATATGAAAATAATGGCACAACTTCCACAAGAAAACTTTAAGCAGAGACTGGCATATCCAGAAGCAAAAACCACAAGATTTTGAAAAAAAACAAATTTAAGCCTTATCGAACCTGCAAAATCCACCATCTTTTCCCTGGGGATTTTGATCAAAGAACTCGTTTTTGTGAGTGGTTTTTAAATAAAATACAAAATGAACCAAATTTTGCTTTAAATTGTATTTGGTCTGACGAGGCTTCGATTAGTAGTGCGGGCATATTTAATCGGTTTAATGATTATACTTGGTCCCAAGAAAATCCCCATGCGACTGTCCAAAACAGACAACAAGGAAGATTTAGCTTCAATGTGTGGGTGAGAATTTTTAGAGGACAATTCATTGGATCCTACATTTATGATGAACCGCTAAATTCCAGACAATATTTGGATATTTTAAGGCATCAGGTTGAACCATTCTTGGAAGATATTCCCATAAATCTGGTAGCCAGAGTCTTCTTTCAGCATGATGGTGCCCCTGCACATTGTGCAAGGACCATAAAGGATTACCTTAATGTTCAGTTTGGTGAAAATTGGATGGAAAATCAAGGGCCCATACAATGGCCTGCCAGGTCACCGGACCTGACTCCCTTAGATTTTTTTCTTTGGGATAGAATTAGAATAATAATATTAATAGCCGGGAAGAATTTTATTAGAAAGGGCGTGGCGAGGTGCGTTTAACTGAGTTCAAAATATAGAACTTATTAATGCAGTTAATGCTGTTAAAAAAAATTTAGAATTTGCCTACAACAAAATGGGAGACAATTTGAACATTTGTCAACGTTAATTAAATTCCATAAAATTTTACATTAGGATTAGGTAGAGTTATGTTTTCTTGTTAATATTGTTGCTTTGTTGTTGTTGTCGTTTGTGTTTTAGATAATCATTAATTTAATATATTAACTATGAGTAATCTTATCATAAAAAGCTTTTTTGTCATTTTATTAGTCATGGCAATGTTGATTTCTGTAGGCACATTATTTTAATTTTTAAATCGTATTTCTGCTAATGGTTTTAAGATAAACATAACAAATAATATATCAAAATTTAGGAAATTTTACCAGCTTTTTAAAAATCTTATAATATATAGGGTGGTCCATATAAAAAAATTGATTTTGGGGTAGTACACGAAAATCTAAACGCCCTGTAATAAATCTGCTTATCGCAATGAATTCTACGAAAAAAAGTGCTTTAAGAAAGTTTTTATCAAAATTAATTATCTTTATTAATAAGAAAGTTATGGGGCATTTAAAAAATCGACGATATTCGAGAAACGCCCTCTAGTGGCCATATGATAAGAGATAGCAAAGTTTTGTTAGCGCCAGTAGTTTTCTCATTAAATTTGAGCTCCGGACATCTTGGTCAATTTTTTTCTATCCCTTCAAACAAGGGTTGTTCCCATAAAAACGCGTCCAGTTTGGGACACCCTGTACACACAACACATGAGGTCTGTTCGTTATTCAGTAATATTTTACACTATTTTACGCTTTTTGGATCCACCTAGTTCTAAAATATACCTTCCATAAGAGCGATTACGTAAAAAAAGAATAAAATAGTGTACAGGGTGGGCATTTTATTAGGGTCCTATACATTTTCTCAGAAACTGCAGACTTTTGAGAAAAAAAGTTTGGACAAAAGTTTCTTGGATTAATTTATGCTTTTAATTAATTACACTTTCACATATACAGAGTGTTTATTGTGTTGGCTACCGGTGTTCACTTTCTTATTTTAAATGGGACATTCTATATATTATTATATATTTGGATAGCGCTTCCAAAAACGACTTCAACGTCATATAACAGTATGGGTTTGTGTTGCAACGTTTTGGATTTATTGACGTTTTTCTTTCATTTTTGACCTATCTTTAAATTAATAAAAAGACGGTAAATATTTTAAATTTGTTCACGTAAAAAAATACTGCTTATTTTATCTACGTTTGCAGGTAAAATTTTTTAAGTTTTAAAAATAAATCAGTATGGCCTTGTTTTGTCCATCGTAAAATTTCTTGAATTTTTTTAATGTAAACCCCTGTCAATAATAACGAATCTATACAGGGTGTTACTTAATGGTATGTCATAATTTGAAGGAGGCATTCCTGGATCGATTTTTAAGTCGAAAAGTTCATATAAACGTGGGCCCTAAAATGCTTAGTTATTAAGAAACAGGGTGTTAAAGTTTTATGTTATTTTCACTTTTAATACATTTTTCAAAGACGGTTTGAGATATTGAACTGAATTTTGGCACAGGATATTATGGCATAAAACACACTTTTCAGATGTTCATTTAATTTTTTGCAATCAGTGGCGTAGCTATGACAAATTTTCAAAACAATTTTACAAAAATACTACGCCATTGACTTGGGAAAAATTATGGTTTTATAATAATTATCAATCAATTATAAACAAAAAATCCCTCTTTCATTTTTGCCGTAAAACTTAGCGTTTGGGAGAAATCGTTAATTAAAAAAATGTCTTATGTACCCAAATTGCATCTTGAAAATTATTATTGAAATAAATCAAGTTAGCTTTGCTCGTTGCCAGCGATTGTTGTTTTGTTGTTGTAAACATTATGACACTGACGTTAATTATCATTCTTGATTGTGTTAAACTTTTATTTTCAATTTTAAATACATTTTTCAAATATTTATTTTTAAGCTATTTTCTTACAAACTAGTGAACAAAAAGCAATACAATTAAATACAATACATACATAATTTACAAAAATGTTGGAAATGACCACCTCTCGCTCTATGCAGGCTTCTGCTCTTCTTCTCATTGAATTACGAACCTTTCAAAAATTCCATGCGTGTTTCGGATAGTTTCACATCCGTCAATAATTCTATTTCTGAGTTCTTCTAATGTCACAATTGGTGTATGATAAACTAATGTTTTTAGGTGTCCCCACAAATAAAAATCTAGGCTGTTCAGGTCAGGCGATCTAGGTGGCCAAATTGTGGTCCTCCACGGCCTATCCATGATTTTGGTAGGCTCTTATTTAAATGCTCACGAGCCAATATGCTAAAGTGGGCGGGAGCGCCATCATGCATAAACCACAGTTGTTGCCGTAACTGAAGGAACATTTTCAAGAAGCAAAGGCAAATCATTTTGGAGAAAATTACAATAATCCTGTCCGTTAAGGCGTCCTGGTAAAAAAATGGTCCAATTAAATGGTCGGATACGATACCGATCCAAACGTTCAGTGAAAATTGTTCCTGAAAATGTGTCTCTGTAATCGCATGAGGGTTTTCCTGGGCCCAGTAATGATTGTTATGGAAATGGTTATTGCATTTCTTGAAAAATTTGCTTCGTCCGTAAACAATATTTTGGCATCAAAATGAGGATTTTCTGTTACTTTTGGAGATACCATCTACAAAATTGCGTACGTGGTTCATAATCTCTAGGAAGCAATGCCTGAACCCTTTGTATGTGAAAAGGATATAACAAAGAATCTCTTAAAATCTCCCATACCGTCTTGTAGCAGATGTTTAATGCCATACCTATTTTTCGCGTACTTGTGGTTGGATCCTCTTCGACTGCATGCAGGACAGCCTCCTCCACTGCCGGTGTTCTAACTGTACGGGGCCTTCCCTCGGAAATATTAGCTTTAAAACTGCCAGATTCAGTCAGACGACGATGAATGTTTATAAATGTTCGTCTATCTGGGAGAGCGATTAGGATACCTTTCTTGATACAAACGCCGCGCCTCCACAGCATTACCATTAGCTAGACCATAAAGGAAATGCATTTGTGTCATTTCCAAATTAGAATAATTTACCATTTTTTTTAACTAGCACGTTTTAAGATCGAAGGAGAAATAAATACAAACTGTCAAGAATGATAATTAACGTCAGTGTCATAATGTTTACAACAACAAAACAACAATCGCTGGCAACGAGCAAAGCTAACTTGATTTATTTCAATAATAATTTTTCAAGATGCAATTTGGGTACATAAGACATTTTTTAATTAACGATTTCTCCCAAACGCTAAGTTTTACGGCAAAAAATGAAAGAGGGATTTTTTGTTTATAATTGATTGATAATTATTATAAAACCATAATTTTTTCCCAAGTCAATGGCGTAGTATTTTTTTGTAAAATTGTTTTGAAAATTCGTCATAGCTACGCCACTGGTTGCAAAAAAAATTAAATGAACATCTGAAAAGTGTGTTTTTATGCCATAATATCCTGTGCCAAAATTCAGTTCAATATCTCAAACCGTCTTTGAAAAATGTATTAAAAAGTGAAAAACTTTAACACCCTGTATCTTAATAACTAAGCATTTTAGGGCCCACGTTTATATGAACTTTTCGACTTAAAATCGATCCAGGAATGCCTCCTTCAAATTATGACATACCATTAAGTAACACCCTGTATAAAGGATTAAAAAACCTTTTCAAAGATGTATACAACATGGGTCTGCGAGTTACCGTTTCGAACTTATGGATGATTGTCTTTAGAAAAAGACATATTTTTCTTTTTCCAACCACACTACACCCTGTATACTTAATATTATGAATCAATATAATAAATTAAGATGAGTTAACCAAATCCCCTATAATAATTCATAATATAAAGTATACAAGGTCGTTAAATAGTCTTTTAATTCTTTATATAGATTTGGTTTTATATGCAGGGGTTTGCATTTAAAAAACTTAAGAAATTTTACGATAGACGAAGCATGGCAACACTGTAACATTTTTAGAATTTAAAAAAATTTGCCCGCTAATATAGATAAAATAAGCTTCTGTAATTCTTTTTACGTGAACAAATTAAAAAAAGGAATATTCACCGTATTTGTATTAATTTAAAAATAGGTAAAAAATAAAAAAACTAAATAAATCCGAAACGTTGCGACACAGACCCATATCGTTGAACTTGTCTTTGGAAGCGCTTTCTAAATGTATAATAATAAATAGGGTGTCCCATTTAAAATAAGGAAGTGAACACCGGCGGCGAACACAATGAACACCCTGTGTATATGAAAGTAAAATTAATTAAAAGTTTAAAATATTCCAAGAAACTTTTGTCCGAACTTTTTTTCTCAAGTCTGCAGTTTCTGAGAAAATGTATAGGACCCTAATAAAATGCCCACCCTGTACACTATTTCTTAACAACTAATTGACCTATTAATCTTTAAAAAATTAATATCTTTTTAACAAAACGGTCAAAAAAATTTAGAGTTCTTTTTGAACGTGCCGGCACTAGTACCAGTACGGATCATTAGATCAAATAGTGTACACTTTTTCTTAATAACAAATTAATCTAGTAAACTTTTAAAAATCAATCAAAAAACTACGTTAAAAGGTAGAAATAAAATTTCTTTTGCATAAGTACAAATTATAAAATATATAGCGGGTATTTTAATTTTAACCATTACCTACGCCCATCTTCGCCCGAGTAATTAGGCATGGCGTATAAATTTCGCTCATCTCGGCCCAAATATAAAAATAAACTATTTAAACCGCTCATCTAGGCCCAAGAATATATTAAATTAGTTTATCAAAATATGTTGTTTTTTCCGAAAACAATTTTTATTTCTGCTCTTTAAATTTAAATTATGGTATTACTAAAAATTTCTCTAAATTCAGCACATTTTTTGTCTCGGATTTAACGTACTAGTGTTGTGTGCCACCGAATGCAGTAGTCACCGATGACACAAATTATTATTAAATTTGGTTGCTACAATGGCTGTAGCACTTAGTTTTACAATTTTGTTTTATTATTTTCAAACTATTTTTAAATTAAATTCCTTTTTTGGTTTATTTAAATTATTTATTTAGTTTTTTTTATAATATTAACTGTCACTGAATATACTAAGATTTACTAGAGACTAACTTAAATGTATGGCTAACCTAAAGATACTGATGCTTGAAAAATACTGCTAGATACTTATTTTTCTACAATGGGGGTTGTGTTGACCACTAACACAAGGGGCGGAGCCATTTTTAAGATTGGAAATTTCCTTTGTTCCTTTGTATGTAAATACTATTTGAAAAGATCAAGTGTTAAAATATTAATTTGGGGTGTTTACGATCGAAGTATACAATAACCTAAAAGCTTTTTAATAGTAGGGTAATAGATTGTTAGTTTAAAGGAAACATTTATTATGCAAAGGATAAGTTTAAATTACTTTTACGTGTTTTTAGAAATATCTACCCTTTTATTAGGGTGTTAAAATTCTTGGGAAATGTAAATAATGATTATAGAGTATTTGGGGTTCTTTGACAATAATGATAATTCTGAATAATGAAAGTAACTAATAAAAATGTGTTATCGTGATACGTAAAAACTATAAAAGACATTAATTATTATAAAGGAAATTCCATCTTATAATGTATTATCACATTTATAATAGAATATTATATTTGATCTTGGTTGGATCACAACACTAGTTGATATCAAAATGCAAGTAAATTCCATCTCTATAGATATTGGAGCTTGCTTGCTTGCTTGGTTTTTTGGCATCGATTTTTTCTGGGAAATCATTTGCCAGCTCTCCCTTTTCCAGACTCACGTTGTGAGCAACGTGAGCTTTCCCGGGCTTCGTCTGTTGGTTGCTACTACATGCATTCCCTTACAGCCCAGTGTAATAGATTTTAACGGACTTCGGCATTAGTCGCAAAGCATGTATACTAAAAATACACTCACGTGGCACTGCGGCAGCCCTCTGGAGGGTAAGGAGCACAATCTTTTATGGCTGTTTGGCTCAAAAAGATGCACAGAATAGCATTAAATAAAGGGGCGCTCGGGTAGCGAGGGGTATGGTGTAACCTTGACAGGAATATATAAAGTGTAGTTTGCTGAGGGAAGTAGTCAAATCTTAGACAAGGCTTTCCTTATCTTCTGTTTAAACTTAGTCAGCAAATGCTTCATAATTAAGGGGGAAAATACCTGTATTCGCTTAAATTTTAAAATGAAAAAGTCATTATATATTTATTGAACATTGGCATTTGGTTTATCTAAACATTGAAATAATATATTTTTTTTTCAAAATGGCGAATGTCCACTAAATTCTTCCAGGAAGGTCGCAACGAGACTTTTCAATTTGCGAGCATTGTAGAATCGGATCTAGTGATTTTAAAACAAAAACCAAAATTTTGTATTTTCATAATTTCTAAAAAAACCTAAAAAAAAATAATAAAAAAAATCACGGTATAAAGTACTTGGAACAAATTAAATAAATTTTGGGCCAATATTTTCGTCACGGTTTAACCTCTATAATACAGGATTATACTAACCTTTTATGAAAAAAAAAATACAGGAATAGAAAATCATGAATTATTGAGGACTATTTATTAATCAATGATTTTGTATACTTACGTTAATAATACTCATCGCTAAAAAATATTATTTTACATATCTTTTTTAGGCCAGTACTTCCAGATGTCAAACCAGGCTATCTTAGCGAAGACTTGCCCAAAAGAGCTCCAGAAAATGGTGAAAACTGGCGAAAAATCATGGAAGACATGGATAACTCCATAGTTCCAGGATTGACACAGTGGCATTCTCCATATTTTCATGCTTTTTTTCCTACAGCTCAATCTTATCCAGCTGTTATTGGGGAACTTTTCATGGCTGGCATTGGAGCAGTTGCTTCAAACTGGGTAAATAATCTTTGGTAATTGTCTTGAAAGTTGCGTCCTCTCCGATTTTGACCAAATTTGGTATACGGGGGTTTTTTGAGGCCCTGATTACTAATCTAAAAAATATATATTTTTTCGGCAACATTTCGTTTTCGAGATATTTATCAACAAAGTTAAAAAAATCAAACTAACCTCCTTTCACTATGTTCCCCTACTTTTTATACACAATTCTTGATTTTTACACTAAAGTAGCACACAATATTTCATAACCACCTTTTAAAACTTTGTATTTTTATTTATTTTACTCCTTTTTCCTATTAAGTTGGTAACTTTCAAGCTCAAAGGAAGCGGCCCTATTGGCTTATAAAATCCCTAGTGTATACATGGTTGCGGCCACGTTGCGGCGTGTGAAAGTAGAGGTTTGCAATTAAATGGAAAAGCGGTGTAACATGAATATAAAAAAGATTTTAAAAGGTATTTGTGTTAGTGTAAAAATCAAGAATTCTGTAAAAAAATAGTGTAAATAAGATTAGTTTGAATTTTAACTTTGATGATGAATATCTCGAAAAAAACCTAAAAATTTTCAGATTTGTAATCAGCGCCCCAAAATCCCCCGTATACCAAATTTGGTCAAAATTGGAAACAACTTTCAGAGACAATTACCTAATCCTTTTCCACTATCTTCTTAGAAAATACAAATTTTACAAATAAGGGTAGAAAACAGCAATTTACCTTCTTAGGGAGGTAAAATTTTTACCTTTCTGTTCAAGCCGAGCATGCCATTTAATGTATGTCATGTCAATGTCAATGTCTTAAGTGATTTCAAATCCTACGTTTTACTTTGACTAGTTTTTAATACAGGGGTTTATCCAAACAATTAAAACTGCAATTTAATAATAGAACACTAAATTTAAATATAAATTTAAGTAGCGTAGAAAAATTAATATTCTACTAAATCATTTACCTGACTAGTTTTTTAAATTCAAACGAACTTAAAATTGCTACCATTGCTAAATTTAACAACGCAAGGATTTAATTAAAATGAGAAAATATTTATACATTCCTCTAGAATAAAGCGCATTTTCTCCCTTGCATTTTTCCGCGGGAGGAAAAGAGACACCTTTTCTCCCTTGTTATTTAAATAACTATTATACCCTATAGGGCGATAAAGTGCGTTTTAAGTCAGCTATTTATATTTGATGTCGGGCCATTTTAGAAGATACAAAGTAGATCATTGGATTTGTAAATACTTCTTAGTATTTATATATTATAGGTAGTATTTTGTATTTTTTTACTTATCGGCCCCACGGCCGATTTTATTGAAATTTAGTAAATGGAGGCTTTTTGGGGCGCTAATCACGAATCTGAAGTCAAATTTTGTCGGAAACTCCTAGTTTTTAGAATATAAGGCCCCACTCAGACCTACCTCAAAAATGGACGAACTTTCCTAAAATTCCTCCTTCTTGAAACTAGTCACAACCAAACTAAATGATTTTATAATGTAACACCTTTTATTTTACAGGATAACCTTTATTTTCACGATGATTTACGCGTTGGTTTTATTAAAAACACATTCATAAATTTTAATTTATATTTAAAAAAAAACAACTGAATAGGGTTGCCGCGAGACACGAGATACGAGACATCTCGTCTCGTCTCGTCTCGTCTCGAAGCCATTTTGTCTCGTCTCGAGAGCCTTTTGTCTCGAATTTTCTAGACGAGACGAGACGAGATAAAATACTTCGAGACAAGGTCGAGACGAGACGAGACGAGACATCTCGAAAAATTTTAATGACCAAAACTAACAATATATTTCTAGTTCTTAAGAATTATACAGGTTGTTTAAGATTTAGTGTTACAAACTTCGACAGCAGTTGGATCTTGCAAAAATAAGTTTCTATAAACATAGGTCAAGAAATGCATCGTTTCAGAAATACAGGTTGTTAAAAAAAGAACTAAAATTAATTCCCTTTAAAAAAGTATATCACCCTGTGGTTTTATAATTTTTAATTATTTTTGAATATTTCACTCATGTACATTTTCCCATGAGAGGGGTATTATGGAAAATTACAGTGGAAATTCCACGTCGTCTAGGCAACGTGGTTTTTCCACTTACTGTCAAATTGACAATACGAAATTTTTAAATAATAATGAGGGTTTGTAAAATTAATAGTTAATTTTAAGTTAATAAACTTTATCTACGTTTTTGATTCGTGAAATATTCTCCCTAAATACCGCTCGTGCTTTAAAATGAACAGATATTTTTACTCATGCGTGTATTCTTTAAAAATTTCACTCGTCCCTCGGACTTGTGAAATTATAAGAAACACGCTTTCGTAAAAATTATCGTAATTTTAAGCACTCGTGGTAATACCCCCGATAAAACAACTTAAAATACAACTATTTTGTCTCCTGATTTTTTTTAAATTTTGCTTTGCTTTCAAGAAAAAAATTTAAACCGATTCTTTTTTATACCCTTTTGAAAAGTAGAAGTTTTAATTTGTCTCTCGAAAAAAACCTAAATAACGAAAAAGTTGTATTTTAAGTTGTTTTATCAAAATAATTGTTTTAAAAAATTATGTACAATTAAAGCTTCTTTTTAAGTTTAGGACCCTGCGTATTTCCAATTTCGAAACGATGCATATCCGAACTTATGTTTATAGAGACTTTTTTTGCAAGATCCAACTGCTGTTAAAGATTTTAAAACTATTGCTCAAACACCCTGTATAATTATAAGAAAAATTTCTAGAAAACATTTTACCTGTGTTTTGTAGTTTATGACTTATGTTTCATTATCTTTTAGATTTTTTTTCTATTTTGTGGACATTTTTATGTCACTTATATGTTCTATATTTTTATTTTAAATAAAAAAACAAATTATTAGGTTCATTATTTTATGAGACATCTACACAATTTTAAGAAAGCTCAATCACGTCAACTTTTCTTTACAAGGCATGTTATAAAAAAATAGCATTTATACAGGGTGTTCCATTTTTAAAAAATATTAATTCGTCTTCTTACTTCTTACAAGCTTCAAACACAAGAATGAACTAAGGAAAAATGTCAAAACATTTTAAAAAGGCAACCGCTCTATACATCTTTAAATGGTAAAAAACATGCAAAAACTATTGCCGCATCCCGAATAAAGCGGTGTGTCGGCAAAGTATACAGGCGGTGCGGCGGCACTTTTTGATGCCTATGCAGAGGTTATTTTTGAATGTTTTTCTGTTACTTTTTGCCGCTATTATGTTTTAAAAAGTTTTAATTTAAACTGAAAACAATGCATCCTCCTTAAAATACATATTGCTTGCAGCAGATTTTGCAATTAGTTTGTAGGTAGGTATATAGTGTACAGGGTGAGTCAACGATGGCGAGGAGTAAGTAATTTAATGCCTTGAATATAAGATGTGTAGATAATGTGTTATGTAAGTATTAGGTATATGGTTAAATAGTATGTTAAATTTTAACGATATTTTAAATTAGACAGGGCACGTCCATAAAGTGTTAGGGTGCTACAAAATATTTTTTTAAAATGTAAAATAGAATACCTATACCTACTCATATTTTTACAGTTTTGGATTATATTTACTTAATTCTAGAAATTCCTATACCTACTTTACAATCTATACCCAGAAAGTTACGTTTGTATAAGAATATTGCCATTTAGGATAGTTTGGGTATACTTAATTATTATGGAAAAAGTTAAAAATTGGTAAAAAAATGAGAATGAACATTTTTAAAATTAAACATTGGAATTAATAATGTAATGATAAAATATGTGTGTTCCA
The DNA here is from genome assembly GCA_019359885.1 of Listronotus oregonensis. Taxonomy (NCBI): domain Eukaryota; kingdom Metazoa; phylum Arthropoda; class Insecta; order Coleoptera; family Curculionidae; genus Listronotus; species Listronotus oregonensis. The sequence goes on along the minus strand of JAHBCN010003669.1, from coordinate 30,138 downwards.
TTTAAAAAATAAGTTTTTTTATCACCGCATCTTGTGCCCTGTGCAGACATAAAAATTAGTTTAAAAATGTGCAACATGTACCTAAAAATAAAAGTCGACGGGTCCAAGCATTTTTATAAAACTTCCGATCTAATTTTTATTGAAATTATCCTATACATTACTAATGCACTGTATATTGAAATTAATTTAATTGAAATAAACCAAAACAACTCGAGACAAACGAGACAAATCGAGACGAGACGAGACAAACGTTTGTCTCGTCTCGTCTCGACTCTTGCCTCGTCTCGTCTCGAAATATATTATCTCGAAATTTCGAGACGAGACGAGACAAGGCTTTATCTCGTCTCATCTCGCGGCAACTCTACAACTGAAATATCTAGAGATTTTTAGACGAATAAGTTGGCGCAATTTAAAGGCGCCACATATAAAATTTTAATGGTTTTTACTGGCCTTAAATGTAAAAAAATAAAATATCTTTAAGAGGGAAACTAAAGAGTCCTATAAAAAAGCATTTAATCCAATTAAAAGCATTATTTTAATTTTTTGTAAAAGGCGCATTATGATAAGGGTGCATACAGATTCCTGTACTTATATTGCAAGGTGTTTTTATTTAATTAAAAGTCAGATATTATTACAAGTGAGGAAAGGTCGCATTTCCCTGAATTTAAATTGGTTGATAAGGTATATATTAAACAGGTAGTTGACAAAATCCAGCAAAAAAATGTCGTTTATGTAAACCTCATTTTTAAACAATTCAAATTTGAAAAGTATGCAATTTTTAATTATTGTTTCCCGAGTTTTACAACTGCCTAAAAATCCCTTGATAATCTGGTTGAATTTTAAAAAGTAAAAATATGTTTCTTTTAGTGGTGTTTTTTGTAAAAAAATAACTAAAGAAACGTAAAAATAAATATATCCTACAAAATAATAAATGTTTTTCTATAAAATCTAATCTAAATAGGTCCGAGTGGTGCATTATTACTTAAAAACTAGAAGTTGACCCCGTATACAAAATTTCAATAACATCGGCCGTGGGCCAGTTAAGTAAAAAATTACCAATACTTCTTAGTATTTATATATTATAGTATAATACCGGGTGTTTCAAATTCGACTCTCACCATTGGGATCTCGGAAACTATAGGAGATACGAAGATGGTTAAATTGGGGCAAAGTTGGGCATTTATGTGACCAACAATATACCGTTTAGAAAGTTTGAAAATTCCGAGTAATTCCGGAGATATCCGGAAAAAAACTAAATTTTGGAAAATCGTTTTATTTTTTTCCTGGGTTTCTTTTTCAACGAATTCCAAAATAAATAATACATTTGCATTGTCACTTTTTCCGCTCTATCGAATGGTGTTCATAGTTTTGCATCTCGACGTTTCGTTTTTGCGTAACCATCATCAACTTTTTTTTTCTTATGGACGCCATATGGGAATTCCACAAATTTGAATGGCCCTTTTTATCACATTTTCAACGATGTATCATAAGTTACCCTTGTTGTCGGAAAATCCGAAAAATTAACTAGAATATTTTTATAACGTAGTTGGCTTTGATTTCTCAAATCGGTGACGTGTAAATGACATTCTGTGTTTACTGTCAGTTGTGATGTCGTTAAAAATGGAATTCACCAATGAAGAAAAACGAGATATGGTAAAACTTTATTACAAGAATGATAGGAACAGTGTGAAAACATCGGAAGTGTATCTTAACTCGTATCCCGAGAGACGACAACCTCATCGAACTTTATTCAAATTATTGGATAGAAACCTCGCTGAGTATGGTTCGTTTGAAAAGCCCAGACAAAAATATGGGGACAGAATGGATGAGGAAAGTAAAGAAAACATCGTAAATGAGGTATAATTAATGTTAACATTCGTTTTAGGACGCAAAAAGACGATTATCTATTCGGAAAAAATGTTGACGAACGCGGCAATTTTCAAATACATACCGGGCATGCGTCGACTTTATGACTTAGTTCGAATTTAGGAATTAGTTACTTTGCGATCAACTGTAAAAAAATATTAAACCGTTTATGAAAAACTAATACATATTTTGTAGATAAATACGAATCCAGGTAAATCCACACGCCAGATACACACTGATTTGGATGTTTCTTCGCACACGTCTGTTTGGAGAAAATCAGGAAAAGTGGTTTCAAATGCTACAAAATCCACATATCGCAAAAACTGCACCCTGGTGATTCTGAAAGGCGATTACAATTTTGTGATTGGCTACAAAGGAGACCCGATTTTCCAGCTTTTCTAGAAAATGTTATTTGGACAGATGAGAGCACTTTCACCAATTGTGGAATATTTAATCGAAACAATGAACACATTTGGAGCATAAACAATCCCCGGCAGTTTCGATAATTACGACCCCAAGTGCGATTCAGTCTTAATGTCTGGGCAGGCATTTATAAAAATAGAATTTTGGCACCTCATTTTTTCAACGGAAATTTGAACGCTGAAATGTATTATCAGTTTTTGACGTCAACTTTTGAAGACTATTTGGACGATTTACCATTAGCAAACTACAACAGTATTTGGTTCCAACACGATGGTGCTCCACCTCACAACACAAGACAAGTATCTGATTATCTTTCCGAAAGGTTTGGTAACAGGTGGATTGGGAATAATGGGCCGGTAAGATGGCCAGCTAGGTCTCCAGATCTCAATGTCCTCGATACATTTTTATGGGGTACGTTGAAAAACCGAATTTATGGGCAAGGCGAATACCAAAATATCGAGGAACTTCAACTCAACATCGTTAGGGAGTTTGGAAGATTAAGAAGGAGAGAAATAAATCGCTCTCGGGATACGAGTTAAGATACACTTCCGATGTTTTCACACTGTTCCTATCATTCTTGTAATAAAGTTTTACCATATCTCGTTTTTCTTCATTGGTGAATTCCATTTTTAACGACACCACAACTGACAGTAAACACAATGTCATTTACACGTCACCGATTTGAGAAATCAAAGCCAACTACGTTATAAAAATATTCTAGTTAATTTTTCGGATTTTCCGGGCAACAAGGGTAACTTATGATACATCGTTGAAAATGTGATAAAAAGGGCCATTCAAATTTGTGGAATTCCCATATGGCGTCCATAAGAAAAAAAAAGTTGATGATGGTTACGCAAAAACGAAACGTCGAGTTGCAAAACTATGAACACCATTCGATAGAGCGGAAAAAGTGACAACGCAAATGTATTATTTATTTTGGAATTCGTTGAAAAAGAAACCCAGGAAAAAAATAAAACGATTTTCCAAAATTTCGTTTTTTTCCGGATATCTCCGGAATTACTCGGAATTTTCAAACTTTCTAAACGGTATATTGTTGGTCACATAAATGCCCAACTTTGCCCCAATTTAACCATCTTCGTATCTCCTATAGTTTCCGAGATCCCAATGGTGAGAGTCGAATTTGAAACACCCGGTATATTTATTTATACAGGGTGTTCGGCACTTGAGTAGACATACGTAAATCTAAAATAGGTGGGGCCGTCTGCTATGCGGTCCACCCAGATATTTTGACCTGTAGACTTGTACTAGAATCTGTGCTAGAATCATACAAATTTAATAATTGAGGCGCATTAAAATATGGGCCCTGAATCCACAAAAAGAGGTAACAAATAATTCTAAGAGCCCACTTTGCATTGCTTAAAAAAACTAGAAATGATCGAGTATTTCTAATTAGTCAAAGACATCTTTAATTCATTCCCTTTCGAACAATATGCAATAACTACAATTTGCTTAAAAACAGCAAGAGTTATTTGTTAACTTTATCACGGTGGGCATTTTTTTTGAGTTGAGGACTCGTATTTTTCTTTGTAGCTGTCATGGGCCCCAATTATTAAATTTGGATGATTCCATTATTAGCCTAGAATAAAATAAAATAAAAATGTTGTCAGTTTTATAATTTTTAAAAAAGTAATTTCAGTTTGAAATTTGAACATTGAAAATTTTGGAAAACAAATTAAAAAGTCCTAAAAAATATTTTTTAGGGCCCAGGTCAAAATACCTGGGTGGACCGCATAGCAGACGGTCCCACCTATCTCAGATTTACGTATGTCTTCTCATGTGCCGAACACCCTGTATATTATAGTATTTTTATAATATTGAAAACTATTTTTTTAGGAATCAAGTCCAGCCGTTGTTGAACTAGAAGTTAGGGTTATGGATTGGTTAGCAAAAATTTTAGGATTACCTGAGAACTTTTTAAACTCTTCAGAAGGCCCAGGAGGCGGTGTCATTCAAGTAAGTAAACATTTTAATTTTTATTAGTCCAGTTAGGAGCGCACTTTTTTTATATATTTGCACATTTTTTATTTTATTTGTAAAAAATTAAAGAATACCTGACATATGTAAGGGCTACTTAATATGTTACCAAGTTTCAAAATTTGTCAATGTATCATCTGTCAAAAATAGCATCTGTTAAAAATAGCATAACAATTAGATGCAAGTTTGCTACATAATTTTTCTATTATATTCTTTAAATTTCAGTTTAGCATCGACATAAATTCCGAAAAATTTAGTACATGGAAAGGATTTTCATAAAGTTAATTATATTTTTGACTGATACAGTTTTTTTAAAAGTTGTGCAGAGGATGTAGTAATATTGTTTTTTATTCATTTTCAGAATGCTGCAAGCGAGTCAACTTTGGTAGGCATCCTCGCAGCGAAACACAAAAAAATACAACAACTTAAATCTGAAGGTACTCACCTCGAAGACTGGGAAATACTCGGAAAACTAGTTGCCTATACTTCGAAAGAATCTAACTCATCGGTAGAAAAATCGGGAATCATAGCATCAGTCACAATGAGGCTGTTGCCTACAGACGCTGAGGGAAGCCTCCGCGGGAAACCCCTGGAAGACGCTATCAAAAAAGATAAAGAAGATGGTCTTATTCCTTTCTGTGTAGTAGCTTCTTTAGGTACTACCGGTACCTGCGCCATGGACAATATTGAGGAGATAGGAGAAATATGTAAAAGAGAGAAAATGTGGCTACACATAGATGCGGCTTATGCAGGTACAGCCCTAGCTTGTCCTGAGTACCGGTACCTTCTAAAAGGCATACAAAATGTAGATTCGTTTAACTTTAACCCTCACAAATGGATGTTGGTGAACGGAGATTGTTCAGCTATGTGGTTCAGGAATTCAAAACACATTGAAGAGGCTTTTAAGGTTAAAGGTACCTTAAAAGTACCCCAGTTTGAACCAGAGCTAGAAAACGTTCAAATACCAGATGTTCGAAGATTCCGCGCATTAAAACTTTGGTTTGTTATAAGAATCTACGGTGTAGAAGGAATTCAGAAGCACGTAAGGCACCACATATCCTTAGCAAAGCATTTTGAGCACCTAGTGATGTCTGATTCACGATTTAAGATTGTGACGTCGAGCTTGGGAGTAGTTTGCTTTAAGCTTCTCAGGGATGAAGCAATAACTCAACAAATTTTGGATATCATTGCGAAAAGAAAAAAGATATATATTATGCCGTATTATTACAAAAAGCAGCTTCTGTTTAGATTTGTAATTTGTAGTAGGTTTACCGAGGTCAAAGACGTTGAATATTCTTGGAATGAGATCTCGTCTCAGACGACAAAAGTTCTTGATAGTTTGGAAAATCATAAAAATGTATCCAGTGATAGTGATAGAATGTATAGACAGTATCGTTTGTAAATATAATTAAAAAATAAAGTTTTATTTATTTTTATTTGTTGATTTTTATTTACCATACCAGAATTTTTTTTCCCAAAACAGCAGTTTAAACTGTTTACCTCCAAATGAAGAGGTAAGCTCTAGTATATAGGGTGTCCCAGAATATGTGGGCAATCTCTCGGAATCTAATAAAAAACCTAAAAATATTATGACAAGTTTCCATAAACTTTTTTCTTATGACCCTCCCCTACGGAGATACAGGTACAAAACGGACGCCCCTGGAAATCGTTTTTGTTTAAATAACTTTAAAATACTAGGCGTAATTTAATATATTTTTTATGATTTTCTAGATGCAAAATGAACATTTAATCTATTGATTTAGTTTAGGAGGACTAGCTCTAACAATAATAGCAATTTTTAATACCCTGTATGATAAAGGCTCAACAATATTATTTTTGGATAGCTTTAACCTTAAACTAAAAAAAAAGTTATTGTTAATTGACATCGATAAAATCAACTGTTTACGAGAAATAAAATATCATGGTTGGTATTTTTTTACCTTATACAGGTGTTTTCTAATTGTACGTCAAAATTAAGGAAAGCAATTTTTAGGTCCATTTTAAGAAGAAAACTATATGAACGTATGTGCTTAACGTCTAACTTTTGAGATACGGGGTGGTAAAATTTTCAAAAATAAATCATTTATTAATAATATCTGTAATACCACTTTAGACATTTTAATGAAATTTGGCATAAATTTACTATGTATCAAGAAGTATTTTTTAGTGTAACATATTTTTTTTATTTCCACCACTAGCGTTCGTACAGAATTTGACCTGCCTATTTTGGCAAATAAAAAAACATGTGGTACCCTAAAAAATGCTTCTTGATACATAATATATGTATGCCAAATTTCATTAAAATATCTAAAGTGGTATTACAATATTAATAATAAATGATTAATTTTTAAAAATTTTAGCACCCTGTATCTTAAAAGTTAAGACGTTTAGGACATACGTTTATATAAAGTTTTCTTCTTAAAATAGACCCAGGGATTGCCTTCTTAAATATGGACGTACAATTAGAAAACACCCTGTATAATGTAAAAAAATACCACACATGATATTTTATTCCTAGTAAACAGTTGATTTTATCAATGTCAATCAAGAATACTTTTTTTTAGTTTAAGGTTAAAGCTATCCAAAAATAATATTGTTGAGCCTTTATCATACAGGGTGTTAAAAATTGCTATTATTGTGTAAGAGCTAATCCGTTCCTGGCAAACTAAATAGGTCAAATATGATTTAATGTGTTCATTTTAGGAAGACTTATCTAGTGACCATCATATTAAAAAAATAATAAATTACGCCTAGTATTTTAAAAGTTATTTAAAAAAAAAAATTTTAGGGTCGTCCGTTATGTACCTGTATCTCCGTTGGGAAGGCTCGTAGAAAAAAAGTTTATGGGATTGTTGGGTTTTCTATTAGATCCCGAGAGATTGCCCACATATTCTGGGACACCCTGTATATTTGGTGTGGATACAAAGTCTCACTATTTGGATAAAAAATATTTGAAAATTCTATGTCCGCCACTGCATTTAATTTTTTTTCTTTCACAGAGGGTTCAGTTCTTAAAAATGACCCAATATAATTTCTCTTCTAGCTGCTCTCAATAGAGCAACACGGAATTTCACGCATCTTTTTGACACTTCATCTAAAAAGACCCTAACCTTCGCACTTTCTTTATCCCTAGAATGTGTTTTGTCTCAACGTAAAAAAAAGATTTATTTTTTCTATGGGTAAAGTAAATTTCTATGATGTTGCTTTATTTTGCAAGAAAAAGTTCTTGCGCCTCTCTTTCCATTAGTTTTTAAATGCGCAAAAAAACTCTTTTTTATAATTTTAACCACTTTTTTATTATATTCAAAAGGTTATTATGCATGTAATAGTATAATAAATATTTCTTTCAGTTTTTAAGCAAATCCTTAATCCACCTGTATTTAACTTTTTATTATTGACAGTAACTTTCAGACCTTATTTACAACCAGTCATTTTAATCTGATTTCCAGAAAGCTACCTTAAGTCAAATGGTCAATATTATAACGTCATTGTCGTTCAACTTCATAAAATCAAAATTTTAGTGACAAAAATGATTAGCCACACAATACATTCGATCAGACCACTACTTCTAGCTAGATCGGGCCAGTAAGTAAAAAACAATTAGTAATATAATTAATTTAAAAAATAAATCACCTATAACTTCGACACTCCTTATAAATAATATTGAACTATTTCAAAAGTAAATGCACCAGAATAAATATATTTTTAAAGCACATTTAACTACCTCTTTAAATTTCTGGATACTTAAAAAGTACATTTTGCCTACACTTTGGGGCAAAGGAAGGATAATTGAACGAGACTTAACAAAATCCCACTACCCAATTTTCGTAAGCCGCATTAAAAATATTATATTTTATTTTGGTTCTTCAAATTCGGTGTAATGCAGTTATTTTCGATGCAAGCCTACAGGTTATAACGTTTTTCGGTAACTATTTTTTATTTAAATGAGATGAATTATACACCAATTTAAAGGTAAGGAAATAATCTATGCTTCTGCTGTAACGAATTTTTGAAATACGAGTCGAGTTAAGTAAATAGTATCTAAACATAACCGATTTTAGGGTGACTTTCACTCAAGGAAATATTAAAAACTAAATCCAAATTTAAAACACTATTACAGCAAAAGCCTAGATTTAAGTGTTGGTTTATAGTTTTTTAAAATTATCGATTACTTATAACGTTTTTGAGAAAAACATTATGCCCCGAACCCCCAATTGATCCAATTATCGCGGCGCGAATGGACTCTTAAAAGAAATACAAATTTTGCCTACATTTTTGCAAAAAGCAAATGATAATTGAACGAGTTAACAAAAAGATATCTCGGTAATTGTGTCGAAAGTTGCCTCCATTCTGATTTTGACCAAATTTGGTATACGGGGGTTTTTTGGGGCGCTGATCACAAATCTGAAAAATTTTGGATATTTTTTTTCTTATCGGGCCCACGGCCGATTTTATTGAAACTTAGTATACAGGGGTTTTTTGCGGCGCTAATTACGATTCTAAAGTCAGATTTTGTCGGACACTTCTAGTTTTTAAGTTATAACACCCTACTCGGACCTAACCTCAAAAAAACACCAACATTTCTAAAATTTCTCTTTCTTGAAACTGGTCACAGCTGAACTAAATGATTTTATAATTAAACATTTAATATTTAATAGGATACATTTATTTGAACAAAAAACATCATCAAAAGAAAAAATTTTAACCTTTAAAAAGTCAACAAAAACATCCAGGGATTGTTAAGCTGTGGTACAACTTGAGAAACAATTGAAAAGCGCCTACTTTTAAAATTCTAATTGTGTAAAAATAGAGTTAACATTATCTGCATTTATTTTGTTTGTATTTAAAAAAGAGGATGTTGTCAATTACGTATTTAATATATACCTCATCAACAAGTCCAAATTTGCCCCCGCCTCACTTGTATTAATATCTACCTTCTAAAAAAACACTTTCAATATAACTGCAGGAGTCCTTATGCACCCTTATCATAATGCTCCTTTTACAAAAGATTAAAATAATGCTTTAACTTGGATTAAATGCTTTTTTTAGAATTTTCCAATTTCACTAATAAAGTTTTTTTTTAATTTTTTTTACATTTAATGCTGGTAAAACGCCTTTAAATTTTAAATATGGTGCCTTTCAGTTTCACCAACTTATCTGTCAAAAATCCCTAGATTATTTCGTTAAATGTTTTGAATTTAAAAATTAGATTTTTGAATGTGTTTTTTTTTTGTAAAACTAATGAGCAAATAATTAGAGCAGGGCCGCCATAAGAAAAAAATGTAGAAGGGGTCAAAAAGTTTAGTCTAGAATTAATGGAATTAAAAACACAAATAAATATATAACAACTTTTATTTCCAAATAATAATCATACTCATTTAAATTCCTAGGAAATATTGTAAAATTTAAGGATTTAGAAGGAAAATGTTTTATTTTATGTAATTTTTAAAAACCCAGGAGGGGGGTCGACGGACACCCCCTGCCCTGACCTCCCCTGCCGGCGGCCCTTAATCGGAAATAAGTTTATCCTGTAAAATAAGAGGTGTTCTACCATAAAATCATTTAGTTTGGCTGTGACCAGGTTCAAAAAGGAGGAATTTTAGTAAAATTTGTGCATATTTAAGGTTAGGTCCAAGTAGGGTGTTATAACTTAAAAACTATAAGTTTCCGTTAAAATTTGACTTCGGATTCGTGATTAGCACCAGAAAAAACCCCTGTATACTAAATTTCAATAAAATCGGCAGTGGGCCCGACAAGTAAAAAATTACCAAATTTTTTTTTCGGCAACGTTTCGTTTTCAAGATATTCATCATTAAACCTCATTTTCACTATATTCTCCCTTCTTGTTGCACACAATTTATGTTTTTTGCACTAAATTGGCCCATAATATTTTATAAACACCTTTTAAAAACCATTTTTTATGTTTATTTTACAACTTTTTTTCATTAAATTCCGAAGCTTCACTTTTAAACGGAGCGGCCATGTTTGCTGAATAATTCCCTAGTGTATATATACATGGTTGCGGCGTTTGAAAGTGAAGGTTGCAATTAAATGGTAAAAAGGTATAAAAAAATATAAAAACGGGTTTTAAAAAGGTGTTTATAAAATATTTTAATATTTTGCCAAAGTTTCTCCATATTTTTTACTTTTTGATCTCTCATTTGTATTTGAATCTAATATTTTAAGATTAAACACAGTCTCGGTAGGATTTTTTAAAAGCAATATTAATCCACTCAAGTGATTCTTATCGACTCTACTAGTTCATATTTCTGAGCTTTACTACAATTTTGTAGTCATTCTTTTACAAGAGTTTTTACTCTTCTTTTTAAAATTAACACTCAAAATACACGTCATCATCGCTAAATAATTGAAATTTGATAGGTTATGTTAACTATTTGCTTTTTAAGAGCTTTTTACCGTTCAATTATTTACATTTACTCTGTTGCCAAGTTTTGTCATTCGGCATGTGGCATAATATTCCAGATTATCATACAAAACGGGTATTTGAGACTCATTTGCGATATTTGTCGATTGCGTGATAAAATAATTTTTAGCCCTTCAGGAATACCTTTACTTGAAGTGACTCAGGTCCTGCAGCAGCTCAAAGCGATATCAAAAAATCCCGCTTTGGGTTAATATATTTATTCTTATGGTATAAGTTATACTGATATCGCTTTGAGCTGCTGCAGGACCTGAGTCACTTTAATAACGGTATTCCTGGAGGGCTAAAAATTATTTTATCACGCAATCGACAAATATCGCAAATGAGTCTATAAGCACCTATAATCCACTATACACCTATTTCTTAAAAATGGTTTTCTTTCTTAAATTTCTTCTAGTTTTGGTCAAGTTCTAAATAAGATAAGAACCTTTGCCACAACAAAAAAGAAGCAAGGAGAAGAAAAACAGCAGCAATGTACCATTACCGAAAATATGGTGGATCCTTGCAGACCGGAACCATCCATAGTAATAATTGGAGCGGGCATTGCGGGGCTAAGTGTAGCCCAGAGGTTGGCCCAATGTGGGCTGAGTAAGTTTACTGTCTTGGAGGCTACAGACAGGTATATTTGAAAAAAACGTATTTTTTACTTCGGTTAGGTTAGGTAAGTACTCAGTATGTACTCAGAAATACGTCGGGAAATACTCCTAATAGGAGTGTCGATTTTCCCTTGAGGTATCTCATCCCAGGCAAGTCGCACCTCATGCTAGTGTGCCGCTAGAGACTGTGGAGGATGGAGTAAATGTAGTAATGTTCTTCCCATAATATCCCAGGCGTGTTCTATGGGCGAAAGATCGGAAATCTAGGGGGTCAAGGCAACCAATCGACTTGGTTTGTTGCCTTGGCAAAAAATGGTTAGGTTTAATAACTTTTTTATCTAGCCCCGTACACCTATTTTGAAAACAGCAGATTATTTAGCAATCACTATAAACAGGGCATGATAACCTAAGAGGACACCTACACAAGATAGGCTCATACAATGGGGACCCAAGTTGCAGAATGTGCGATGTGGGGGGGGAAGAAACAGCCTACCATATCCTGTGCGAATGTAAAGCATTGAATCACAAAAGACAGGCATTATTTGGGCAACCGGAAATGATCCCACAGGAATATATCAACCAACCGGTCTCGGGGTTATACAGACTTGTAGAAGGAACAAGACTAATGGAAGGATTGATATAACAGACAATAGGAGATTAGGCACAAAAAGCCCATGAGGCTGCGCTACCTCCGGTAGTTAATCAAGACGGCTCCCAGGGAAGAAGAAGAAGAAGAAGAATCACTATAAAAAAACTTTTGTTTCAAATATTTTCCTGTATTTCTTTTAACTAAAAAATATAGGGTCATTCCAGAAATGACATTTTTTTGATTTTCCCCCGTATCTCTAAAGCAAGAAAAAAATTTAAATTTTGAATTATTCATTTTAAGTTTTACCCAAAGGAGCACCAACCATTACAAAGATACCCTGTAAAAGTGTCGAAAATAGAACCATGTAGATAAAAAAGTTTGTAACCCACAAATGTATTATTTTAAATTAGACACCTAGACACCTACTAGCAAACCCAGTAACTACTGTTTCTATAAAATCGATCTTTTACTTGACTTGACATCTGTTTGAAATTTTCCTGCAGCACTGCGAGTTTTTTATTGATCGGTTTCTTTCTCTTTTAGACCAGGCGGCAGGATCCATTCCTGCTGGTTAGGTGACATTGTAGCGGAGATGGGGTGCCAGTGGATTCACGGCGCGTGTGTAGGCAACCCGGTATACACACTAGGTGCTCAGGAAGGACTATTAAAGGCTCCATTGAAAAGGACCAATTTTACTGGAGGGTAAAATTTGAGAACAATGCAAAATCTCATACATTTTAATTGGATATGTTGGTATTTAGTAAACTACAATAATAGAGTAGTTTTTTGAATTCAGAAAAATAAATTGAATTGGTTTTTAAATTTTATTATGATATCACTAGTTGCAAAACTCTGGTCTTTAAGACACCTTGGTTCTAACCTTACAATTAGAAATTGTAAAAGTGATTTTAATTTGGTGTTATTTATATATATATATATATATATATATATATATATATATATATATATATATATATATATATATATATATATATATATATATATATATATATATATATATATATATATATATATATATATATATATATATATATATATATATATATATATATATATAATATATTCCAGGAGGTTATTGGGATTCAGTCCATTGCAAAAAAAACAGATATGGTTATTTAAAAAAAGAAGATTGTTTTATCCTAAATTCCGGTATATTTTTTTAGCTTATATTGTACTAGTGACGGGAGATGTATAGATCATTCAACAGCAATGATGGGTGTCCACGTATTTTCAGAAATACAAAAAGAGGCTGCAAGTTTATTTACAATGGGATGCGGCAAACAACATGGATCTCTTTTAAATTTTTTCAGTAAGCAAAAAATAAAAGTCAACTATTCTTTCTTTTAATTATGTTTGTTGTCGCGAAAAACGTCTGTGATCCTGTATACTGTGCTATTTTGTATTTATCTTAATTTTAGGTTTAAGAATTCAACAGGAACTCCAACGTTTTCCTGAGGATCAAAGATACGACATGTCAAGAATTTTGTACGGCTTAACTCAAAGAACTCGATTTTTAGCAGGAGAAGATCTTAGTAAAGTTAGCGCCGATAATTACGGTAGTTTAATATGTCTTCCGGGAGGAAGCATTCAGATACCTCTAGGATTTGTTGGTAAATAACTACACTTGTATTTAGGTATTAATTATTATTATTTATTCAATAAAAAAATTGAATTATCATTATTACAACGAATTTGGCCTATTTTCCACAAAAATAATTCCTAGTTACTGTTACCATTGTTATAGCTTTGGCAACAGTGTCCGTTTATAAAGCAGCGTGTGAACGTATTTAGCATTGTTTTGTACGTCTATAGTATACACTAAAATTGTTTTTGGTAATACGTAAACTTTATTTAGGTGTTCTATCCCCCCTTCTAAAGGACCTTCCAGAATGCAGCGTCAAGTTCGGCAAACCAGTGGGGCTAATTCGTTGGGGAGCAGTTCAAAGCAGGAACAAGGGTCCCAGGGCAGTGGTGCAATGCTGCGATGGAGAAGAATACTGCGCCGATTATGTTGTTTTGACTGTGTCCTTGGGCGTACTGAAAGAGCATGCCGATAAGATGTTTTGTCCCGCTTTACCTGGCAATAAAATGGACGCTATTAATTGTCTTGGTAAGGAAATTACGTAATTAACATTGGCGAAGCTAGAATTTTTTGCAAGGGAGCACGGTTCTTATTACAAATGAAAAAGTGTGCTATAAAAAAATTAAACTTTAATATTAATAGATTAAAAATTAAAATTAAAATTTTTAAATTAAAATAAAAATAAAAATAAAAATAAAATAAATAAAAATTAAAATAAAAATAAAATTAAAAATAAAAATAAAATTAAAATAAAAATAAAATAAAAATAAAAATAAAAATAAAAATAAAAATAAAAATAAAAATAAAAAATTAAAATAAAAATTAAAATAAAATTAAAATAAAATAAAATAAAAATAAAAATAAAAATAAAATAAAAATAAAAATAAAATAAAATAAAAATAAAAATAAAAATTAAAAATAAAATAATAAAATAAAATAAAAATAAAAATAAAATAAAAATAAAAATAAAAAAAATATAAAATAAAAATAAAAATAAATTAAAATAAAAATAAAATAAAATAAAATAAAAATAAAAATAAAAATAAAAATAAAAATAAAATATAAAAATAAAATAAAATAAAATAAAATAAAATTAAAAATAAAAATAAAAATAAAAATAAAAATAAAAATAAAAATAAAAATAAAAATAAATTAAAAATAAAAATAAAAATTAAAATTAAAATAAAAATAAAAATAAAAATAAAAATAAAAATAAATTAAAATAAAATTAAAATAAAAATAAAAAAAAAATAAAAATAAAAATAAAAATAAAAATAAAAATAAAAATAAAAATAAAAATAAAAATAAAAATAAAAAAAATAAAAAAGTAAATGCAAACATAATAGCAATTAAGAATTAAAACTTAACATAGAAATAACAGGAAATACATCCTTGTTAAAAAAAAATCTATACATAAATTACAGCAAAAAAATGGTTAACCATTTAAATGTTGGTAATATTAAAAATTGTAGTCGAGGAACTCTCCTACGGAATAAAAAGATTTTTCAAATTATAATTTTTAACCACAAATTTAATTTTTTTGTTTTTATTAATTTCTTTAATACAAGTAGGTAACTTGTTAAAAAAATTGATCGGGAGTACCACGGGACTCCTAGCTACTGCCGTCAATATATGACAAGGAATATCTATATTGGAAATTTTCCTAAAATGGTACTGTTTACTTACCTCACGAGTTGGTTTGACGAGTTTATATTTGATTCTGCATAAGTTAAGCAATTTAATATGAAAAGAGAATGAAAAGTTATGATTCCAAGCGGGAAAACGAATGTCAAATATAGGGTAACTATAATAGGCATAGTGTCACATTATTAATAATAATTATTTTTATTTTAGGTTTTGGAAACGTCGACAAAATATTTTTGGACTATGCAAAACCGTTTTGGGTGTGGTCAGAAGGAGGCATTAAATTCGCCTGGTCTTCCGATGAATTGTCGCACAGAAACGATTGGACAAAAGGTAAAGTGTGAAACAAGATTCTAGAAATGGTTAACACGGTTATTTTTCAGGTTTGGTTTCTATAGAAGAAGTTGAAGGCAGTAAACATGTTCTTTGTGCATTTATTTGTGGACCAGAATCTATAGTGATGGAACAGGCGACTGACGAAGAAGTAGCCGAAGGTAAATTTAAAACTTAAAATAAGGATGAAATTGCGATATTTTCCCATAACTTCTACTGGGGTTCAAATTTATAGAATAGGATGAGTTAAACAGTTTTCAGCCCAAGGAAGAAAAGAGCAACATGGGTTAAAAACTATTTTTATTTTTTACATAATGTCCGTGTAGTTCAATAAATTTAGTCCATCGTTGCTCAAGAGCCTTTATGCCATCACTGTAGGCTAATTTGTTAATTTTTTAAAATAAAGGATTGTGCAGCAATCACGTCTAAATCCGAGGCTAACTTTTTACCAGCAAGAAGTTGTTTCAAATTCGGTAACAAATCAAAATCCGATAAAGCCAAATCTGGTAAATAAGGTGCATGAGAAACCCGCTTGAATCGAACTGATAAATTTTTCCATGACAATTAGTAATTTGTGGCAAGGTGCATTCTCCTGGTGGAACAGAATTTGATTTTTTTTTGCTAAACCAGGACGATTCTCGTGAATATTTTGGTTTAAAGCGTTTATCTCCTCAGTGCCTCCCACTTTTTTTCTAGGAATTACAAGAGTTCTTCGGCAATTTACCGGCGACGCTACCCTTCCCTACCCAAGCACCATCCTACGTTCCAAATGGGCATCTGATCCGTATTTTTGCGGTGCCTGGTCGTACATGGGTCTGGATTCCAATGTTGGTCACCAATGTGATCTGAGTAGCCCTGTGCCGGGTTCATGTGATCCTGTGCCGCCCATATTATTATTTGCAGGAGATGCAACTTGCCCAGGTAAGCCATGAGTCAAATATCCAAAGAATATACAGGGTGTCCGGGAAAATATTGAAAATCTTTCGGATATGAAAAAACGTTTGAAAAGAATACTACAAGTTCATATAAACTTTTTTGGTCTAGGCCATCTCTTTGGAGATATTGGCTTTCAAAGAGCTTTAATGGAATAAAATTGTTTAGGTATAATTATTGTATCACTAGGTATATTTAAATTTTATTTTAATAAGATGTGATACCAAGAGCATCTGTTTTCCAAGTAGGAGCGGCTGAAATTATAGTCAGGAAAGCAACGGGAAACTACCTGACTTATATACCTTCCCCAAGACATCACAATGGGCATACAACTGGGACTATCACACAACCGGAAGTAGAGTCAACTATCAATAGAGTGAAAAACAACAAATCTCCCGGGCCAGACCAGATATATGGAGAAGTTCTCAAACTGCTTGACTCAGAACAAATAAAACTGTTGACCACTCTCTCCAACAAAATCTACACAAGCGGTCAAATACCAAATGATTGGCTATTATCGACATTCATCTCGATTCCCAAAAAGACCAATGCAACTAACTGCTCCGACCACAGAATAATCAGCCTGATGAGCCACGCCTAACATCATTCAAGCACGAGTATATAGAAAACTCGATGAAAACATTAGCGACTTTGAATTTGGCTTCAGAAGGGGACTTGGCACTTAAGTTCTAATTCAAAGAGCATGTGACATCAATGCAGACGTCTCGAATGTTTCATAAATTTCGAGAAGGCCTTTGATAAAGTTTAACATAGTAAACTCATCTCAATCCTACGCCAGTTAGGAATCGACGACAGAGTGTAGAGATAATATCAAAGCTATTAGAGATAATATCAAAGCTATCTCTACAACAAAAAGTCAATGTACGAGTAGAGAATGAGACATCGAAGGAGTATAGCGTGAGGAGGGGAGTGCGTCAGGGTTGCATACTGTCGCCACTTGTATTCAATGTGTACTCGGAACATCTACTTAAGGAAGCATTGGACAACATAGATGATGGACTTGTAATAAACGGAGAAGTAATAAACAATCTAAGATACGCGGATGATACCGTCCTTATAGCCGATACTGCAGAAGGACTTCAGAGGATTATAGATCGTGTAGCGACTGCTTGAAACAGATATGGTATGAAGGTAAACTTCAAGAAGACACAAGCGCTAATTGTCAGTAAGAACGATGTCGGCAACCTACAGTTTACTGCCAACAATGTAGTGCTTACAATGGCCGAGACAGTCACATACCTAGGATGCACTTTGAATAAGGACTGGTACCACTCTCTAGAAATAAGATGCCGTATCGAAAAAGCAAGATATACATTCAATGGGATGCGCAAGATACTCTGCGACCTATACCTCAATATCCAGACTCGAATCAGGATTTTGAGATGTTATATAAACTTAACCCTCTTATATGGGGCAGAAGCGTGGACCCTTACCGATGCCTCATGTAAACGCATAAATGCGTTTGAGATGTGGTGGTGCTACCGCTGCATGCTTAGAATTCTCTGGATATGCCACGTATCCAATAAAACCGCAACGCAATGGATCGGTGGAGAACTAGACTACCTTACAAGCGTCAAACGTAGAAAACTGGAGTACTTTTGACATATTATGCGAAATGAAAAATACCACCTGCTTCAACTTATCCTACAAGGAAAGATAAAGGGTCGAAGATCAGCAGGACTGATATGGACTGATATGGACTGAAATGACATTCACAGGTCTATTTAGAGCGGCAGTGAACAAAGTAATATGGTCCAATGTGACAACCAACATCCATCCACAGAGGATAGGCACCTATTACTTGTTACTTGATTCATTAGAGAGCGAAGACTAATTTTTTACAAATTATAAAAAAAAACAAAAATTCTTGACCTTAAAAGATGTTTATTACATTAAATGTAAATATTAATTTTTAATAGCAAAATTGATCAGACCTATTTTTTCACCGCCACATGTCCGTCATATGGAACAAATAGTAAAAGTGGTGGGGGCGGGCGGTGGAATCGCTTTACAAATTTCTTTTGTTTTTTATGAAAATAGTTTGTTTTAACCATATACAAATTTCTGTATGTCAGACGTAACTGATTTTAGAAAAAACAAATCTCGCCCTCACCCTAATAATTATGTCTAAAAAACTTGATTTCATTGGAAATCTTTGGGAGCCAATATCTCCGAAAAGAAGGCTTATACGAAAAAAGTTTCTATGAATTTGTAGTATTCTTTTTACTTGTTTTTCTAATATCCAAAAGATTTTCCACATTTTCCCGGACACAACGTATATTGAGTATTTTTGTCAACACATCGAATAAACACCATAACTACATCACAGTACATTAAACATATCTTTTTTTGGTTATTATTTTTAGGTCATTATAGCACTGTCCACGGAGCCAGACTGAGTGGAATCAGAGAAGCAGAAAGAATAGTTCAATTAACCAAAAAATTTGGTGGACCACCGCCAAAACTTTAGGATTGAAAAAAAAAACAATATTATTTTTTCAATGATTGCCAGTACACTATATTTAATATTTTTTAAGATTTAACGGTTATATTTTTGATTTGTAATATACATATATATGTTTTTGGTAATTTTTTTTATTTATTGATTAATAAAATATAAAAAAATAAAAATATTTTAATTTTACTTCAGAGATACGTCTCTTTTTTCAGCAAATAAAAAAACAGAGAAATTTTATAAATAAATATTATTTTTACATAGAAAGTAAGGACGGTTTCCAAAAATAATAGACATCCAAGATAATCCTTATGAAGGCAAGTAGTACAAAGTTTAGGAATAGAAGTTGGGAATCCACTCCATACTGTTGTAGAGTGCTCGCCAAAAGGGGACCGCTCCAATTCTGGTTCGGGGTATTGAATTGTTTGTGCGTAAACACTACTGACCCACACAAAATAAAAAGAAAAAACAAAAAGCTTCAAGAATCAAAATACTTATCTAGGTTTTGGTGACAAGTTTACTACCGGTATTAAGATGGATTTAATTTAACGAAAAATCAAATAATATTTAAAATTAAAATGGTTAAAAGTAAGGGTAATTGTCTCAAAAGTTGCCTCCAGTCCGATTTTGACCAAATTTGGTACACGGGATTTTTTGGGGCGCTGATTACGAATTACGTTTTGTTTTTAAGATATTTATTACCAAAGTTGAAAATCAAACTAACCTCATTTACACTATTCCTCCTTCTTTTTGAACAGAATTTTTGATTTTTACACTAATTTGGCACACAATATTTTATAAACATCTTTTAAAAACCTGTTTCTATATTAATTTTATACCCTTTTACTATTTAATTGCAACCCTTACTTTCAAACGCCGCAACCATTTATACACTAGGGAATTATTCAGCAAACATGGGCGCCCCGTTTGAAAGTGAAGCTTTGCAATTTAATAGAAAAAAGGTGTAAAATAAACTTAAAAAAATATTTTTAAAAGGTGATTATAAAATATTATGTGCCAATTTAGTGTAAAAATCATAAATTGTGTGCAAAAAGAAGGGAAAATATAGTGAAAATTAGGTAAGTTTGATTTTCAACTTTCATGATGAATATCCAAAAACGAAACGTTGATGAATTTTTTTTCAGATTCGTGATCAGCGCCCCAAAAAATCCTCGTATAATAATAATGCGCTGTTTTCCGGTTATTCGCCTGTCTCAGGTTAAATGGACCACCCTGTATATATAATTACATTAATAATGATTTTTATTTAGGCTTTGGAAATGTCGACAAAATATTTTTGGACTATGCAAAACCATTTTGGGTGTGGTCAGAAGGTGGCATAAAATTCTCCTGGTCTTCCGATGAATTGTCGCACAGAAACGATTGGACAAAAGGTAAAATGCGGTATATAAGTTTTTAGGAATGGTTAACAGGATTATTTTTCAGGATTGGTATCCATAGAGGAAGTAGAAGGCAGTAAACATGTTCTATGTGCGTTTGTTTCTGGACCGGAATCTATTGTGATGGAACACGCGTCGGACGAAGAAGTTGCAGAAGGTAAAACCATTCGCGCTGCAAAAATTGGATCCAATTTGGGGTTCGGGGCATAATGTTTTTCTCAAAAGCGGTATAAGTTATCAATAATTTTCAAAAAGTATATGAAAGCCAACACTTAAATCTAGGCTTCTGCTTTAATAGTTTTTTAAATTTGGATTTTTTTTTTTTTAAATCTTGGAACAGTCCACGAAGGCTGATGCCTAAGTACTAACGTACCGTGGGTGTCTTCAGTGTGGTGAGAGGGAGTTTGTTCACACGGGACTTAAATTTTTGGAGATTGGGAGGAGAAGGAAAAACTTCTGCGGGCAGCAGGTTCCATAGTCTTGACACTCTAGGAATAAAGGAACGAAGAAAGCGGGAAGTTCGGGGCCTCTCTAACTGAACTGTAAAAGGATGCATAAAAGTTGCACTACGTGTTGCTCTGTTGGGAGCTGCCAGAGAAGGAACAATACTGGCCAATTCCTCCGAGCAGAAGCCGTGAAAATACCTATAGAAGAGGGACAGATCCCCTACAGCTCGACGATGGGCAAGAAGAGGAAGCCTTTCCGTGAGCGTTGGATCATTAATAAGACGAACAGCTCTTTTTTGAATGGAGTCCAGAATGCTAAGTGTTGTAGGGGACGCCATTCCCCAGACATGAGAACAATATTCCAAAGAGGGTCTGATTTGGGATACATACAGAGTGTACAGATTGGAAGAAGAGAAATATTTTCTGGCTCGAAAGAGGAATCCAATCCTTTTTGAAGCTGCCGAAGCTATGGATGAAATGTGTTTGTGCCAGTTGAGGTTATTCTCAAAAGTAACGCCGACTAGATTAAACGACTCTTTGTTCTGCAGAACTTGGCCGCTCATATGTAACGGATGAGCATTCGCAGACTTTTTTCGCGACAGCGAACATGACTTTGTTTTTTAAACTGAACACGATTTTTGGCGCCCCAATCCAAGATAAGTTTGAGGTCTTGTGAAAGAGATATCTGCATTGACCTGCGCTTGTTTTCAAAATCAGAATTACACGGTGGCTTAAGAAATTGAATACTAGAGTGGAGGGTACTATCGTCAGCAAAACTATGAATGGGATTGATTGTGGAAGAGAGAAGATCGTTAATCGTGTAGAAGAAACAGCGTGGGTGCCAGCACTGAGCCCTGGGGCACCCCAGCATTAATTTGGTAGAAGCTGGAGGAATGACCATCTACACTAACTGATATACGTCGATTAGAAAGGAAACTGGAAAGCCAAGAGCAAAGCTTAGGTGGAAGACCGTAAGAAGGAAGTTTGTTAAGAAGCCCATCATGCCAGACCTGATCGAAAGCTTTGGATATGTCAAGAGCAACGATCTGGGATTCACCAAGAAACTCAAGGGACTTGTTCCAGTTGTGTGAGACAAAGGAAAGAAGATCAGCTGTGGATCTACTGTGACGGAATCCATATTGTCTATCATGTAAGATCTTATGTTTTTCCAGATACTTTAAGATTTGGGAATTAATGAATTTTTCCATTACCTTGCAAACAACTGAAAGAAGAGATATAGGTCTATAGTTAGAAGGGAGACTTTTGGATCCTTTTTTGGGGACAGGTTGCACACGTGCAGCTTTCCAACTCTCCGGGAAAATGCCCGTGTCGTAAGAGATTCGAAAGAGGCGAGTTAAGATGGGTGCAAGCTCGGGAGCACATTTTTTAAGACGATTGCTGGTATGCCATCCAGCCCAGACGATTTTTTAGTATTAAGAGAAGAAAGAATACGCTTGATCTGTTTGACTTTAAAAATTATATCGGACATTTTATGAGAAACAGGGACAACTGTTGGAAGAGGAAGATTAATAGGAGGATCAAGCGTAGAATTGGCAGCAAATTGTTTGGCAAATAGTTCGGCTTTTCCTTTGGAGGTAGAGACAATTCCATCTTCAGAGATTAGGGGTGGAAAAGAATTTGTGCAAAAGTTCTGACTAATATTTTTTGCAAAGGACCAAAAAGCTTTACTGCCATTTGAGCAAGAGAGAACTTTATCTTTTATTCGATTGTTAAAACGGTCTTTTGCTTCTGAGATGGTCTGATTATACTGATTTCTTACTTTGATGCTAGCCTGTCGATTTTCGGGACTGGGGTTTTGAAGAAACTTTTTGAGGGCTTGAAGTTTTAAAAGTCTGGCTTTGTCACAGGATTTAGAAAACCACGGTTTGTGATTTGAAGTTATGGGGTTCTTTTTAGTGTGGGGAATATAGGTCTCAATGCCTAGTTGAATTGTTTCGGTAATTTGTTTACATATTTCTGAAGGATCGTGAGTAGAAAAGCAGGTAGGATTCCAAGGGTAGCTGGCAAAGAAATCTCTTAGACCATCCCAGTCGGCCGAATTGTAGTGCCAGACGGTTCGTGGCGGCATGCTTTCAGTTGCCTCAAAATGAGCGGAGTATGATACGGTGACCAAACCATGGTCAGAGCGACCAAGGGGAGTTTTTAATATTTCCTTGAGTGAAAGTCACCCTAAAATCGATTATGTTTAGATACTATTTTCTCTTAACTCGACTTGTATTTAAAAAATTCGTTACAGCAGAGGCATAGATTATTTCCTTACCTTTAAAATGGTGTATAATTTATGTTATTTAAATGAAAAATAGTTACCGAAAAACGTTATCACCTGTAGGCTTGCAATCGGAAACAACATCGCATCGATACACCGAATTTGGAAGAACCTAAATAAAATATAATATTTTTAATGCGGCTCTACGAAAATTGTGGTAGTGGGAGTTTGTTAGTCTCCGCCCACCGTCTTTGCGTTCTTTCGCCCGACCCCTAAGGTGTAGCGTAAATGCACTCTTAAGTAGTGATCGAACTGCTACATTTTCCCATAATGTTTACTGTGGGTTCGGATTTTTAAAATATATTTTTGTAAACAACATCGTTAAAGTTTTGCTAAAGTAAAATAAATCGGTTAAAAAATTTGTTTTGGAAAGAATTTTAAATAAATTCATGTATAAACACCGTTCTACACATAATATGTACAGGTGGATTCATAAAAAAGGCGTACAAGAATTAAAGCGAGAGCCACCTTCGTCATATGTGCGTAAAACCGGATAATGTCAATGTTTGTTTATTTGAGGTTATTAAGGTTTTCGAAAATGTCATCCATTGGTGTGACATCAATAAAATAAAGAAAACAAATTTATTTAAGGGATGTCTTTTAAAAATCATACAAAACAATGTAAACAAATATTAAATGTATAGGATGGAATATAATATTTGGTCATATAATCCTGTTTTTCTATAAGTTTAGTTAATCTGTTAGGCATAAACTGAATTAAATTTGATACTATATCCCCATAAAGTTCCTCCCAGCAATCTTAAATTTTTTCATATAGTTTATTAGAATGCTGTACATTTAATTTTCTTAATACATTTTTTTAACAATTATTCTAAACATTTCGATTTTTTAAATCAGGGCTATTAGAGACAGGCAGAACTTTAAATTATTTGATTGAAACCTTCTTTACTGAATTTGCTGTATTGCATTTAGTTTTGAATGATGAACTATTGAAGCATTATACAGGGTGGATCAAAGGAAGGAATTCTAAATCATTTTAGTCAAAAATTATTTTTTATTATTGTGTTACATATATGGGTTACAAGTAGCCATTTGTCAACATCAAAATTTATTCTAAAAACTACACGCAAATGTCTTGTTGTTATTTGCCATTGTTAGTCTATCCTGAAAGTTTTTGAATAATGTTTTAGATTAAAATTGTTAGGCTTAAAACTCTTTTTAGTACATTTCGGTGTCCAAAAACTTACCGACTTACTACGACTTGTCTTGTTTGAAATTTAAAGTGAAGTAAAGGAAACTTAAGTGAGTGGCCTATATATAGTCCAACAATGACAATAAGAAAAAGGAATAATATCTAGTTGTATATTTAAATAATTTTATAATAAATAATAGTTACCTAGAAAATAGGACCAATTATGCCGTAAACCAAAATACGTTTTAATGAAGTGGTTTCTGACAAAATTTATCTGGACCCAAGTATTCCTAAAAATTTGTATTATTAAGGCACAAATCAGAGTGAAGTGACCATCATCCTAAGGACCATTTTCTTCTCACTAACAATTATATAAATATTATTTATTTTGAACATTCTACATAATGTCCATTTTCTTCAATTTTTCATACATCTTTTTTAGTGCGCAATTATTTCAAATTGTTTTCCAATTTAATCTACTGAACTGGTTTGCCATATTGTGCCTTTTTTCGATGTCGTATTTTTCCAGTGCGCTTATAATCTGTGCGCTTTTTTCCGTCCGGATATTTCCTGTGCGCTTTTTTCTTTTGCGCTTATTTCCGGTCACCTTTTCCAATATGGTAATATATGTTTCGGCGGTCAATCTATTCGCCAGCAAACACCGGCTCCATGGATACTTATCCAGCCCTAAACATTCACAGAAAATCGGTTCTGATTTGAAAGCAAGGGAGCTTGTGTAACGTGTAGCGTGCTTTAAACCCCGTATTATTTAACCGATAGACGATATCGTTTTTTATTTCTATGAACAAACCCCGCAACTTCACAAGTTTTCCACCCTTTTCCAATTTTGACCAATATTTCAGTTTTCTTAGTTTTAGATAAGTAGCATTTTTATTTTTATAAGTTTGTCAAACATTGCCATCATGCACTTTCAAAATGTAAATAGGTGACCACGATGCTGAGGATATTTAAAACACGATCACCTCTAATAAACAATAATTATTGACATTAGCCGATTTTACGCACATTTGACGAAGGTTGTTCTGGCTCTAGGCCTTTTTTAAAATACAACTGTACAAAAATTATTTCGAAAATTTTTACACCAGTACTTTTCAACCAATTAAATGTTTTGACAGGTTACCATGGCAACGTATGTATTTTATCGGACATTTTTCGCCCTACGTTGGTCAACCAACAGCAAATTATAGTGATTTTTTTAACATAATGACAAAATTTTATTTTTGTCAATAATAAAATAAAACTATAAATTTCTACCAATTGTTAAATATTAAAAGAGTTACAACTACAATTGATATTGGAGAGCACATGACGCCTCTATTAATTTTTTGACAGTACTAACAATTACAGAAATACCCTATAAAAGTGTCGAAAATGGGACACCTACATTACAATTTTAATGGGCGATAAAGGAACCTAAAACAAGCCAAAAAAGTCAAAAACACATGGCTTAAAAGGTTATTGTTTTCGAAATATGGCTTTTTAAAGCTTAAAAATTACCTTTTGCAACTAATTTTAATACTTAATTTAAAAATAAATTTAAGTAAAAAAAACAATAAATTATTGTTTGGCCTATTTTCTAATTTTTTTTTTTTTTTGGAAGTATGCAACTCTTATCTACCAGCCTCCCCTGCGTAAAAATTACGTTTTTTTGTTTACTTTCAACTTTATTTGGGGTTTATATGTGTAATTAGAAAATCATTGTACTTATCACATAATTAAGCTGAATATCCATTTTAAAAACAAAAATTCTAACGTTTTAAAACAGAAGAATAGAAAGTCTCTAATTATAAAAAAAACAGCTGTGAACTGTGGTATATGATACGTTTACTTCGTGGTCTAATAACCTTGTACTAATACCAGAATTTTCTTCCGCGATTTCCAAAATTCTTTTCTTCTGTTCCACAGTTATGTACTTTCCAGGATTTCTCGGTGGCATACATCCCGTTTCCAAAACTCTTTGGTATTATATTGGAAATATTTCACGGTAAATTAGAGCTGCTAGATGAGCATTTTTGTTTGCCTCGCCGTAAATTAATAATATTTTGGCCTATTCCCGATTGCACAATTCACGACTGACTTGATAGACTCCACGCTACAGGTAGCGCTGTTCCCAATTGTTTTTTAAATTTTTACCTTAGAGAAACATTATTTTTTATTGTTTTTTATTTGTAGACTAAAACATTTAAAACTTTGTTTATTTTATTAGCAAATAAATCTACCGATGAGCGATTAACCTATCAGGCTTAAATTTTAACAAAGTTTTTAAACTCGGAATTCCGAAAAAAAAATCAAAATTATAAAATTCTATGTTTTTAAACTATAAATCTTAATATTCTTAGATTTTGAAGTTGGAATTCAGAAATTTTTTGATCACAATTCCGGAATTTTATTTTGGCGAGATTTTCATTTCGAATTTAAAAACACGCAATTCCGAATTAAGAAAATCTGACTTACAAAAACAAAATTTTAGGAATTACAAGAGTTCTTCGAAAAACCACCGGCGATGCTAATGTCCCTTACCCGGTAATCCTACGTTCCAAATGGGCATCAATCCCTTTTTTTGCGGTTCCTTTTCCTACATGGGTCAGAAGTCCAATGCTGGTCAAATGTGATCTGGTAGCCCTGTGCCGGGTTCATGTGATCCTGTGCCGCCCTTTTTATTATTTGCAGGAGAAGCAACTTGTGCAGGTAAGCCGTGAGTCAAGTAGTACCCAAAAAAATTTTACTTGTCTTTGTAACTAGCAAGAGTCCAAATAAGAAAAGACGAAAATATTTTTAAAAGTAGTCAAGAGAGATAACTAAAAATTATTTTTAAGTTTCTGAAACTACCGTAAAGATACGCAACCGCAAAGGTAAATTAAAAAACCCATTTTTTTTAAAATTAGCACTACCTTTTAGCTGGTTTTATAATTCATATATATAATTTGCTAATGTGGATATATTTATATGTAGGTAGGTATATATATTTATTTGTCTGTCCACGTGATTCTGAAGTTGTGGCTTGAGCTAAAATCATGAAATTTGGACAGTGGTAGTCTTATCAGTGGCTAGAACCTAACAAAGCCCGTTTTTATTTCGCCCCGGGACAAAAATAGGAAAGCAAAAAAGTGTTTTTTCCTTAGCCGTACGGAAGGCGTCTTAAAGACAGAGGCTACTTAATATTGTCTCTCGCCTGGCGGAGACAGGCTTTTCATCTAGTAATATATAATAATATAATAATTAGTCCGGTCATCTGGTCAAATTAGAAAAAGAAAAATGAGTAAAGGTATGTACATAAATTTACATCAAGCTAGAATTAGGAAAAATTGTTCAAAACATAATTAAAAATAACATTTCAAAATTCCTTATCGTTCCGGTACGTGGAAAAAAATTAACTCGAATTCAAAGGTCACAAAAATGGATTTTTCGCGATTTTCTTCAAAACGGTAAGTTTTATTAGAAAATTACCTTTAACAAAAGTTGTGGATCATAAACTTATCAACAAAAAAGGTATCAATATTTTTTTTCTAAAAGCCACCGTTCCTGAGTTATAACGATTCAAAAAATGAAGGTAGTGTACTTAGCGCGCTTTTTTAACCTGGTGTCCCCAAGGAAGTTTTAAACGTTTATGGAAGCCCAATGCTATGGCCCATTCGATCAAAAAATGTCCAGCCCAGTATAAAAATAACTGTCAGACTTGGCCTTGCCGATTCTGCGCAATAACAAAATTCCATGAAATAATTTAATGTGTTGCCCACTTACACACTGATAAATCAATGTGCAGTTAGGCAACACATTATACTTTTAGGGAGCCGGAATACCTTTTTTGATGCATCGGGCACGCGGCGCGTATGATATCCGCGCTGTACCATCCACCAACCGTTGGGTCGTCGTCTCATCAATCGCCGTTTTCGTTGTGGTTTGTGCCCTTTGCGCCGTATTAGTTTCGGTTGTTTTGCCTTGTGTGATTATATTTTGTGGTTGCAGGAGTTTTTTGGATTGAAAAAAACATTTTTATTTTAGTGATTAGTGTTTATTTAATTGTGACTATAATTTTGTGTTTATTGTTTGTTACTTAATATCGTAACAAAATGACTGGAGGTTGTATGGTTTGTCTTGCAAATCCAAGGGTAACATACCCGGCATTTTTTACTTTAGGAAGTATTTCTTATATTTAAATTAGGTGTTTCTTATGAGACGTAACGGTAGGTAACCGAATAAATAATAATACCTATATCAATTATGAATAATAGAAAATAAAATATTCATAGGAAATAGCAGTGGGAAAGTAAGGCAATCTTAACTATCTTTTAGATGATTACCACAATGTTTGTGTGTTTCTGTGGATTATAAAAAAGAAATAAGGTTTACATTTAGGTACTTTTATTTCATTTAACAATTTAGTTTAAAATTTATTTTAAAAAATCGTGTTTTATTTATTTACAAAGATTTTTGGTAAAATACAAACTCCCGAAAATATCAACCATTTAAATAGTGGACTGTAAAGTATTCTTTCCATATTATATCAGATGATATAAAATCCAATATTACACAATAATTTTAAATATTCTACAGTGATATCGTTGAATAACCAACAATTTTGTGCAAAAAAAACAGTGAATGTTTAAATTTGACATATGGTGATGTTAACTTTATAGATAGTAACAAAGAATTATGGAAGTCTGGCCCTGACCCACTACTCATTGCGCAAACTCCGCATTGCCGACCCCCCGATTCCCGCTGCCCTGCACGGCTGGACAATTTTGTTCTACAGTATTGGGCTTCCATACACCTTTAAACTTCCTTGGGTGTCCCCAGTAGGCCTATATCAATGGTCTGTTGTAATTCTGTTTAATTGGAACCTATTGCATAATAACAGATATTCGCAAGGGTTGGAATTGATAAAAGCGATGGAAATTAAAAAAACAGTAGAAAAATGTATTCGTCTGATTCATAATCTTCAATTACTTCTTCTTGTTGTTCTTGATCTTTTCCTTCTTTTTCTTCTTCTTCTTCTTTATCCTGGATCTAAGTGAATTGCGCCAATAGCGATGTATCGCATCTCTGTTCGTCAGTAACAAACGAATCCTCTGCTGTTGGTGATTCAACATTAGAACACGACCGATCTTGACAATTCTTGCATGCCAGAGAACAAAACAGTCCAACTTTTTTGCAGCCACATTTAGCACTGCATCCCTTTTTACATTTGCAAAAAATTGTGTTCAGCAGTTTTTCCGGCGCAGGTGGGAGTAAAGTCTGAATTGGTTCTAATGTATTATCGACCAACTTCCAACCCCAATCTTTTGGGTCTAGCTGATAACCAAGCCACACTTGAACTTGGTAATATACCCGAAAAAGATGTTGATGAGCAGCAACTAAGGTTGGAGGAGGACAAGCTAATTGCACTTGTTTTTTATTTCGAGTGTTTTTAACAAAACATGCATTTCAATACTTATCTATGCAGGTATTTTTTTGGGAGCTCCGTACATACAAAGAAAAAAGCGAATTCCGTTGGTGAAAACTTCTTGTGGAGTTGAATTACTTTTTTTTAATTTTTTATATTTTAAATGTAAGTTACAATCACCGATAGAAAAATATTATTACTTATATTACAGCTACAGTGATGTATACAGGGTGTCCCAGAATATGTGGGCAATCTCTCGGAATCTAATAGAAATCCTAAAAATATTATCACAAGTTCCCAAAAACTTTTTTTCTACGACCCTTCCCTAAGGAGATACAGGTACATAACGGACGCCTCTGGGAATCGTTTTTTTTTAAATAACTTTTTAAATACTAGGCGTAAATTAATATTTTTTTAATATGATGGTTACTAGAGATAGGTCTTCCTAAAATAAAAACCCCTTAAATCAATTTGCCAATTTAGTTTGAGGGGGACTATTTCACAATAATAGCGATTTTTAACACCCTGTAGCTAAAGGCTCAACAATA